>JBBPUH010000521.1:0-10927 GCA_038094555.1 Boletus aff. phaeocephalus
GATCTTGTTTAATCCTCAGAAATCAATGCAAAATCAAAGAAAAGCTGTCCTTCTTCCAGATGTATACTACTGGAGCTATATGTAGAGATATAGAGAAACAAATGAATCTAATATTGAGATGTTCATCCAAGAAGTTGTGGGAAGCTTGCTGTTCAGTGAGAAAAATGGAGTAGATCTTTCCAATTAGGAATTCTGCATCTTCTTTCAAATCAATCTTCAAATTGTTGGCTAATGAGAAGCTAGGATATTTATTGGCTTTCTGCTTGTTGAAAATGTCTATAAAATCATGGTATTCTAGAGAGATCAATTTCCTCATCAAAAGACAATGCTGTGGAGGCAAAAGCAGAGCAAGTGGAGATGTTTTAGTAAATTGGAGAAAAAGAGAAAAACTAAACTGAGCCTTTTGTCATATCCATGTCAAACCCCTATTTCCGACCATCTCCAATCATTGTTATTCAACTCTGGTCATCTCCATCAAACTCCTCCGCAGGAGTTCAACCCCAGTCCACCAATCATCCCAGACTTGCCTCGGAGTTCCTCCACCTTCCAGACTTCCTATTCTGTATATTCTCCTTTTGTTCTAGTTTCCATTCTCATCATCTTCCTCTATCCAATGCAGCCTTTCGGATACACTTGGTATATTTGTCATCCCGACACTCCTGCTTATTCAGGATGTGTCTTCGGCATGTACATTTCCTGTTCTATCTTATTCATCCCAGTGTACATTGCCTCCTTACCACTTAGTCATCTCTGGTCCAGACTTACTCTGGATATCTTAGGACTTCATATATAATCTCTGTACTTCCTTCTATACTCCTCAGTTCAAATATTGTTCATCACTGTATTTATCACTGTATTCATTAGCATATGTCATTGTGTATGTTCATTATTATCTAATATCATCTATCCTTCTCTCCTCATCCTCAAATCATCTCCCTCCTTATCATCTCTGAAATATAAGGACCGGAAATTGGCAAGGGCACAACATATAAGTCCTATGCTGATGTCCTCATTCCATCTGTACTCTGCTCCACCCCAGTTCGACTCTGGATGACCTGTTTCTGAACTTCGTCCTGATGTCCCAGAAATAACCTCTATCCTCCGGACTTCCATCAGACATTCCCCAGGAGAAGATATTTCCCTTCCATCCACCTCAGGAGTACCACCCTGACACCTTTCAATTTAAAGGCCTGGTAAAAGAACACCAGTATTGATAAATATAATATGAGGAGCTAGAAGTCTGGGAGGTCTGGGAGAGTTTGGGATGGGTGAAGGAGTGTCAACAAATAACAGGGATTTTTCAAGAAGAGTGGAGGTCAATATTAGGATTGAAATCCTATTTGCAAGAGTCTAAAAGGTAATGCTGGCTATAACCTAGTTGATCAACAGATTATAGTGGGTAAGCCAACAATGTCCAAGAATAAGACTGTATTGTGGATCCAATAAGGTTACATAAAATATATCAGAGGTGAAAATATTAGAGGGAAAGGTAATCTTAAAATCTATGATAGAGATGATAATGGAGGTTGAGGATCTGTTAGAGACAGAGATTAACCGGAGGGATGGAGTACATGGAAATATTGCCTACAAAATTAGCATATATAAAACAATGAGTAGAACTAGAATCAACAAGAACAAGAACATCAAAGACATTATGTACAGGTAGAGAGATAAAATGATGAAGAGAATTAGGATTGAAAAAAGTGGACATTTTGAGCATAACTCTGTTGAAGCATAGTATAGATCAATGTAACTTCCAGCCTTTGCAGATGCTTGAAAGTCACATGTTATTTTTTTGCCTTCAAGAAAGCAAAGGTTGAAACCAGCAGGACATTCAGAGTTACTGATACTACTTGGGCCTTTGACACTCTAGAAGTTAACATTTCTTGGCAGAATGACCAGGCTCACCACAGAAAAGACACAAATTCAAATGGATTCAGTCCTAATGCTCCTCAAGGAAGAGTTTACCATCTTTACTGAGTTTAAAAGAAATTGTAAAAAGGGTGGAAGAATTACCCTTCTTGCTGGAATTGTTGTTGTTTCCTTCCTCAGAAGAACTGGAGTTGAAAATGAAGCTGGAAGATGAAGGGGAGTATTTGGAATTGTCATCCTTAGGCTTAAAGGATATAGTTGAAGCAGAGCCTGACAACTTGTAAGAGGAGTGGAAGTTGCCAGAGGTCAATATAAAGGCCTTTAAAGTATGGGAGATCTCTTTCTTATACTCCCAGTATCTCTGGTTGATTTGTTTGGCCAGAGTACACATGTTATAAATAGAGGTGGGTTTGCCATGATGAGCTATTTCATCCTATCCCCACTCACAGACTTGATTCACAAGATAATTCCATTCAACAATGTATTCAGAGATTTACTAAATGTCCTTTATGTGCAGCTGCTCAAGTTGAGCCTCTACTTTTTTGGCAATGGAATTGTATGGTCTGAAATTTGACTGAAGTTCATAGAGAAATGGCTGCCAATCATCCATTCACAAGGAATGGTTGGCCAGAGTGGATCTCCAAGCAAGTCTGGCTTGAAGTAATCTAGTGCCATATCCTTGAGATAAAATTGGTCAAATATCACTTTCCAGCAATTCTTCTTGAAGGATTTCAGATTCACCTGAAAATTAGATAATGAAAGAGTGGAGCTTCTTCAGGTCAGATCTATCAAAGATATCCAGTTTATGGACTTTGGTCTTAGTGTCATTGCAGGATTTCTTGTAACAAAGTGCTTGCTAGATTATATCCTAGATAGTGCCTGTAAGTTGATTAAATGGCTCAAAAGTCAAGAGAATATTGTTTAGGGGTTCATCTTTATTGTCGTCCCATAGGAGATAATTAACATCATTGTTGTCTTCTTTGTTATCATCAGGGTTGTTGAGATCATCTCTGTCATTACCATCACCACTTTCAAATTTATTGTGTCCTACTGCCTCTTGTCCAAGTTGGTGTCCAGGCAATAGTATTAAAACAATGATGATCTCAAAAAAAACTAAAATCATCAATGGTACTTTGGAACAGGGTGAGGGGAGATAGGGGGCAACATTTTTGAAAGATAGAGAGTGGTGTGTATTGGATGAGGCTGATAAGTTCTCCTGGCATAATATGTGGAGCACCAAAGGCAATCTGCAAAATACCAACATAGGAAGTACATGTCTGCATAGACATTAAATAAAGGTAGAGTTATAAACTTAACAAGTGTGAGTTTGAATATACTATCAGGTTTGGGGGAAAAATGAATGGAGGTATACAAGTTATCAAGCAAACAAGCAAAATTGATTGAAGGTACAGAGAATAGAAATATAGAGAGGTAAGGGTGTCAGTGTAGGACTTATGTGTCATGCTCTTGTCAAGTCCTTATCCTCATATTTAGAGTAGAGTGGAAATGAGAGAGAATAAAAGACTACAGTAAGTCAGACTTAGACTAGGAGATGACTCAATTGATATTCAAAGTAAGGAAACTACAAGGAGAGTACAAAGGTTTACAACTGGTGTCTGGAGATTGGTAAAAAAGAGACTTAGGCAAAGGTAATGTATACAGAGACAAATAAGATAGAAGATAAAAAATAACAAAAACTAAGAGATCTGACTAGGAGTATAATACAAACTTATAAAGATGAACTAGAACAAAAGGAGATAAAATATAAAAGATATCATCTGGAGTGTCAGCTTCAAAAATGTCCAAACTCAAGGATCAATGCATCATCTAGAACAACAGGGATAACTGGAGTTGGACTTCACAAAAATCAGAAATATAACAGTACTGTAGAAGGCCAAGAGAAAAATCTTGTTTATATGTATGTGACATCTTAACAGAAAAGAATTCTTGTCTATTTCTTGCATGACAGCATATTGAATCACAAGAAGAACTAGCCAGGTACTTTGAAGATGAAAGCTGAATTGATTGCCTTCTATTACTTTCTAGGTAGCCATATAGGGGCCAATATTGCAAAGATGATCTTACAACTATTGAATCATATAGGAGGAGTGGACAAGATAAATACACATTATATTTTCAGATTTACAAATCTTTTTGAATCTTATTAGGTTGGCCATTTTACTCTTGATAATATAAAAACAATAATACAGGGATGTAAAAGCTATTTGTGTTACTCTCTGCCCATAGGATAGGCTTTAACTCTATTGACCAATATATATTGTATTTTCTACATATAGTGAGCAACAAAACTATTGCAACAACTAAGCTTGACACAGTATATGCAGCACTCTACAATTACCTGTGAACATTTTGCTTAGATTTGGTAGAACCAAATAATATACATACTTTTGGCTACAAAATGATCACTAGGTCATGTGATTTGGCCTGGTGGCTGTAGAGATATTGCCATTTTTAGTCACTTATATCATTGCAACAATTTTGTTGCTAACCTATTTAAATCTACAAATTATATCTTGCAATAAAATATTATGTCAGCAGTGAGTTATGCGATGCATGTATACTTCAACATGATATAAATGATAAAAGCAAAATGCTTGCTGGAAGTAGACTAGCCACTTGTTGGATCAACTCAAGATTACTCTGCAATAAGTAATTAAGAACTGCATTGTGGCACTCCAGGGAGCATTTGTACTTCAAGGGAAACAAATAAAGACAGATCAGCCACAATGGGCTGAATGCACAAAGGTAAAGCTCTTCTTCTGCATGGGCAGAGATACCACAATAAGTTAAATAATAATAACCTGTCTGTCCTGTACCTCACTTGTCACTCTGGCCTCATTGCCAGTATCAATCATACCCATATCTTCTTCTCTCAGTGCTCTGAATCTCCTCTAATTGTTGCTACTGTTACTAGCAACAATGTTGCATTCTTGGGGGACAAGTTCATGAGCAATGCTTTTGCAGACTTTAACACCCAATGTGGCATTATGAGGCAGCATACTGTCAGAGCTCATCCCCAGCAAAACAGTGTGGCAGAGAGGGCCAATAGATTACTTGATGAGGACATCAAGTCTGCTTCTAACAAGCATTTTGCTTTTATCAGATACATATGAATTGGGTTGGATTACAACTAAATGGATACAAAATACAAAGGAAGACTTGTGCAATATTTGAATACCACCATCTGCAACTGATAAGTGAGGGAGATGACCAAATATAAGCATAGAGAATGGTGGTTTCCACATCCATAGGGGACTTAGACTCCAAGTTAGTTCATAACTCAACAAAGTATGGACCTTAAAATGCAATACATCAACATCTCACTAAGTTATGTCCACCTCTTTCTACTTTACTACCTCCATCTCACTTGACTATCATGTTGTCCTTCTCTGATATACTTGCTTTTGCCAAATCACCTGCTGAAAATGATCCAAAGGTGCTTGTGCAGAAGAAGCTAGTGGATGCCAACAAGAAGGTCTTTAGTATCATAAATACTATGCTGGATGCCAAGGAGATGGATCAAGAGGAATAGAAGGTGTAGTTGAAGTGAGACTTGACCTGCAAGTTAAAGGATGCATGGCAAAAGCAATGGAGCAAACAAATCCATTGGTCAATAAGTGGACTGATGAAGCCACTTTCTGTCAAGAGTGATAAAAGCAAAAAGCTTGTTGGAAGCGGACTAGCCACTTGTTGGATCAACTCAGGATAACTCTAGAGTCCACAATGAGTAACCAAGAACTGTATTGTGGTGCTCCAGGGAGTATCTGCACTTCAAGGAAAACAAATGAAAACAAATCAGCCACAATGGGCTGAATGAACAAAGGTAAAACTATGCATGGGCAGAGACACCACAATAAGCTAAATAAGAGCTGAAAAGTGATAGATAAGTAAAGTGACCATGGAGAACAATATGGGTACCACTAGAACTCGAAATAAGTCATGGCAAAGGTGCAAAATCACCAAAGCTAACAATTTATGCTGCTTGTAATTCTGAAATAGCTGGAGGATTGTCCTCTAAATCTTTGTTGTTTAATGAGTACATCTTTGTTACTGTGGCTTTTATATCCAACTACCAGAACATGCTCAGATTTCCCAGATTAAAATTTGATGGGATTCTTGGATTATGCTCATGAGTTATCCAAATTCACCATGGCAATGAGCCTGCCTGCTCAAAGAGTGAGTATATGTCTAACAGCAATATTGGCAGTTGACCCTCAAGGCATCTCTGCACCTCTTGTAGCACAACCAGGAGTGGTGGGATTACAAGGTTTGGCAAAGGTGTCATATATGTGTCAAACCCCTATTTCCAACCATCTCCAATCACTGTCATTCAACTCTGGTCATCTCCATTGAACTCCTTTGCAGGAGTTCAATCCTGGTCCAACAATTGTCCTGGATTTGCATTTGAGTTCCTTCATCCTCCAGACTTCCTATTCTGTATATTCTCCTTTTGTTCTAGTTCCATTCTCATCATCTTTCCTTCTGTCTAGTACAGCCTTTTGAATATTTGATATATTTGTCATCCCAACACTCCTGCTTATTCAGGATGTGTCTTTAGCATATATATTCCCCATTCCATCTTATTTATCCCAGTATACATTGCCTTCTTACTTTCTTAGTCATCTCTGGTCTGGATTTACTCTGGACATCTTAGGACTTTATATATACTTTAATCCCATACTTCCTCCTATACTCCTCAGTTTGAATATTGTTCATCATTGTGTTTGTTCACTGTGATATTAATTATATATACTCCTTGAATGCCATCTATCCTTCTCCTCTCCTTGTCCTCAAACCACCTCCCTTCTTATTATCCCCAATTTCTGAAATATGAGGACTGGAAACTGGCAAGGGCATGACACATATGTAAGTCCTGCACCAATGTCCTCACCTCCTCCATACTCTGCTCTACCCTGGTTCAACTCCAGATGATTTATTTCTGGACTTCATCCTAAAGTCCCAGAAATAACCCCTATCCTCTAGACTTTCATTGGACATCCTCCAGGAGAAGATATCCTCCTTCCATTCTGCCTCAGGAGCACCACTCTGACAGTATATTTGAACTAATCTTGCCAGTCATTTCTGATCTCATGATTTCTGTCATATCTACATGATACTCTCCATCTTTCAGTACCCTCTCAGAATCTCTGAACCCCCTTGTGACTCCAAATGTTGGATTTGCCTAGCCAGGCTCTTTGCATTGCAATCACATCCCAAACTTTCCTGGTGATTATCCACCTCAACTCTGTTCTCTAACCTCTTGAGGATTACTCTGCCCTCACCTCTGTTCTTCCTTTCTCAATCTATCCTCCAGATGGATCTCCCCAAGTTGGACTTTCATCCTTCTCACCTCCATTTTCAGTGTCTTCCATATCTTAGTTCAAGTTCCCTTGGTTTGAATGCCTTCATTCCAAAGATTCTGTTGTTGCTGATGTACTTCATCAATTTTAGCATTTAGCAACATTGTCTGATGAACTCCAGCATAAGGATCATCTCCAACTCTGAACTTTGTGCATTCACACACCATAGTCTCTGTCAACCCAAGACACCCCTGAATGAGCTATTCCACTCATTCCCTGAAGATCACCTGTTCTGTGGTTTTCCCCTTATTCCCCTATCAAAGTGCCATCAACATCTCTGGACCTCTGGAGTTCACATGAACCTTCTTTCCTATTTCCCAATATCATCCTGATCATGCTAGAGCTCCATTCCTAAGTTCACATGATTACAGTTGACTTCACTCTGGTCTCATGATCACCCTGTTCCCCCTTTGAAGCCTCTCTTGTATCCCTCCTATGTCCAGAACTCCATTTAGAGTACTGCTGGACTAACATGAACTTGCTTCCTCATTCTATTGCACCTGTCAATTCTCCAGTGGAACACCCCATCCCCCATCTCCTTTCTGTCACCTCCTGACTCCCCATTCTCAATCTTTAAAAGTTTCTCACAGGCAATTCCACCTTTGGACCTTTTTGATCACTTCTTGTTGGATTTCAGATGTAACTAGCATTGGAACCACTAACCAATCTGTTTTTTGATCCATTGATCAGAGTAGGAAATAGATAGTACTATCTGAGCTTCTATGAAAAGAATGCCAACTCCCCAACATCAGTCTGATACTGAGACAATGGTATCAGCATTATTGCAACAGCTCCAGTCCCAACCCCATTTCATCATCATCTATGATATCCTTGTAGCACACCCATGCTTTCTGCATACTCATGTCTTTGTATATACTCTGGAAACACCTTTGGAACATCCCTGGACTTTAATACCACTCTCTTGTTGTACATTTGTTGTGTTATACAGTTCTTGAGCTGTGCTTGGTCCTCCTTCACTCCACCTCCTTCCTCCTGGCTTCTCTATTGCTCTCTGCTCTGGAGTTTCTAAGTCTAAATGTAGATTGATAAAAGTGAAAAGCTTGTTGGAAGCAGACTAGCCACTTGTTGGATCAACTCAGGATGACTCTGGAGTCCACAATGAGTAACCATGATAATATTAAGAGAGATAACAGTGTAGTACTAACCTGGAGTCCACAATGAGTAACCAAGGACTGCATTGTGGCACTCCAGGGAGTATCTGCGCTTTGAGGAAAACAAATGAAAACAGATCAGCCACAATGGGCTGAATGAAGAAAGGTAAGACTCTGCATGGGCAGAGACACCACAATAAGCTAAAGAGGCGCTGAAAAGCAGTAAATAAGTAAAGTGACCATGGAGAACAATATGGGCACCATTAGAACTCGAAATAGGTCATGGCAAAGGTGCGAAATCACCAAAGTTAACATAGATTTCATTAGGTTGGCTTCCCCCTTTCCTACACATTGTCTTTGTTGTTTTCACCTTCTATCCATGCCATCACTGCACTCCTGGATTTCCATCTTGGGTTTCCAATCCTTCTATTCATGCCATTTCCAGGTTTCCAGCCACAGGATTTACAGTGACTCCAAAAACCTTTCCAATAACTTACTCCAATACAGTATCCAAAGGGCCCTGCAACCACTTGTGGGAATTTGGTCTAGGTTTGGTAAGATCAAATAAAGTACAAACAATCAGCTACAAATCAGTCCCTGGATCATGTGATTTGGCTCAGGGGTCATAAAGATATGGCCATTTCAAAACAGCTATACTATTGGAATAGTTTTTGGACTTTTAACAAAATTAGGATATTTGGTATAGATTAGTACTTGGTATATCCTCCTTTGGCTTTAATCACAGCCTGAACCCTCCTTGGCATGCTTTCAATCAATTTCTGACACTCTTCAACTGGTATCTCCTCTCACACCACCTGAATCCTCTTTTATAATTTCAGTACTACACTAGGAGAGTTTTCATACTCTGGCAGCCTTCTTTTCAAGTAACTCCAAAGATGGCCAATGGAATTTAGATCAGGAGACTGTGCAGGCCACACCATGGTCTGAAATTCCTACTCTTCCAGCCATTCTCTCACCTTTTTGGAAGTATGCTTGGGATTATTGTCTTGCTAAAAGATTGTATGAAGAGAGTCAACACCATAATATTGCAAAGTATTGGGTAGGTCATCCTTCAGAATTTGAAGGTAAAGGTCCCCATCTATTATACCATCAATCTTGGCACCATAGCCAACTCCCTGCCAAGTCATACACCCCCATATCATTACAGAACCTTTTCCAAATTTGATTGTTTCTTAAACTAGCCTATTACTAAGCTCCTCACCTACTCTTTTCCATGTCCATTTGTTCCCATCTGATTCTCTGCAGTTGATTTTGGTCTCATGAGATCATATAACCCTCTTCCAGTCCTCCACAGTCTAATCCTTATAAGCAATAGCAAAATTCATACAAACTTTGTGATGCCTAATAGAGAATAGGGGATGTTTGGACTTAACAACAGCTTTCATTCCAGACTTTTTCAATTAATGGCAGATAGTATAAGGGGCTGGTTGATCATATTAGAGAGTGCTTTGGTCACTTGAACAGCATTTTCTGCCTTTTGAGTGGTGATTAATCAAATGACATGGTGAATATTGGTAGAGGAAAGCTTGGATGGGTGATCTTCAATAGATGTTTAGAGGCCAGAATGCTTCTTGGAAAGAAGTCTGGAAATGGTAGCAATGCCAACACCAGTTCTAGATGAAATGGAGCACAAGGAATAACTGGCATTAAGCTAAGAAATGATGGTATTTTCTTGAGTGACAGAGAGAGATTGCATGATGATAATGATAGAAAGTAAAGCAGCATGGGAATGATTTTGAACTCAGACATGATGTTTATATGTGTATCCTTGTCTATAGTATCAAATAGTACCAAATAATCTATTCTATCATAGTGCTCTCATATTCTATATCAAAAGTCCAAAAACAATTCCAATGGTATAGCTGTTTTGAAATGGCCATACCTTTATGACCCCTGAGCCAAATCACATAATCCAGGGACCAATTTGTAGCTGGTTGTTTGTACCCCATTTGGTCTCACCAAAGCTAGACCAAATTCCCACAGGTGGCTGCAGGGCCCTTTGGGCACTGTATTGGAGTGAGTTATTGGAATGGTTTTTGGAGTCACTATATTTAATCTCTAGTCTATTCACAAACTTTTTATTTGACAAGAGAATGATGGTGATGGAGAACTGGGCTCCAATTACATCTCACAACCAATATCCAATGGCTGGTTTAAAGACTATGGGCCAATTCCAGGTAAAATGTTTGATGGTACCTTTTATGGCTGAGTTGAAGTGCTTAAACAACCATCTGAGGAATGTGTATTATATTGGAGAGGAGGACAAGATAGAGGCCAATCTCCTTGCAGAATATTGGCCACTAATTAAAGGCATTGCAAGCCAAGAGTATAATATGCTGTTGTATTGAATGCAGTTGGTAGGATAACTCCATGATGTACAACAAGGGCTACTGGCTGTTGTGCTGGATGGGACATACAGTGGCTCAAAAAAGTGTCCCAATGTTTAGTGATTTTGGAAAGATTGGAAAATAATAGAAGAACAAGAATGAATCAGGTAAAGTACTTGCAGGATGGATGAAAGTATATGCTCTTGGCATTATG
>JBBPUH010000522.1:0-10888 GCA_038094555.1 Boletus aff. phaeocephalus
TTTGCGATGGAAATCTTGGATACATTGCCATCATGCGATTATGTCTTTCCCCGTCAGAGTCGGAGACTGGGCGTTTGCACTGCTACTGATCGGCGTAGCGCCAGTGATGACTCGTGAGGCAGATCGGTGATTTCGCGGGATACCGTCACTGAGGGTATGCACGATTCGAGTCATTTATGTACACGATAGTGGAGAGGCAAGTCATGCGTGTAATGGCTGGCAGTTTTCTTGTCCTCCTGACCCACCCAGCATCTAATATACCACTGCAGTCTAATACCTACCTCTTTGTCATGGTTCCCACCATCGCGTCATGGACTGAACGTAGTCGTTATATGTGGGCTGTTCCAGAAACACGGGTGGCATCATCATGAACAACGACTTGCCAAGAGAGGATTTGATCCCCGAGGGTAGACAGCCCCGCATCGAGGGGTTACAACCGCGACAAGGTCTCCGAGCTTTTTGTCCCCATGCCCTCGTCGTGAGTGGTAGGATCCAGGACTGCACCCGACCATTCGGCACGCCGCTCGTTCCACCAGCGAACAGCATACTCCTTCTCCGTATCCCCGACGTTTTCCATGATCTCTCGGAACAGCCCATCCATGAGCTCTTTGCGATTCCCATCGTCGGGCGTACCATCAATGACATCCTTTACCACCGACAATGCCCGCGGAAGTAGCGCGAGAGGAAGAGAGGGTAGAGTCGACACAGGCGCTAGATGCAACCGTTGTCGTCGGTCACTGTTTTGTGGCAGTTCCTTGCACATTCTAATGATCGAGTTGGTACAAAACCATGGAAGTGCGGGATCTCGGGTGAGAGATGCACTCTTGACGAGGACAGCGAATGCAAGACATAGTTGTGATACATTCAATCTCCCGTCGGAAGAGTTCTGCGCAAGCATGGGATCAATTCCGGGATGCAGGAAAAGTGACAGTCACCTCTAGTAAACATTGAAGATAAAACGGGACCATCCTCTCAGTGAACGCAGAGTCTAGTACGAGCGGGTCATCAGAATGAGTAGAGGCATCCTGAGCAACACGCTTCGAGCGCGACGAGAAAATGGTCATTACAACACTGTGAGCAGACTCAAATTCACCCCGGTGCGTATAGTCGGACAGATGTCTGAAGAGCGTGTATGAGCAATCGGCTATAAATTTCAAGCCTTCGACTCACGGGGAACAAAATGGTAATACGATTGTCTGAAGCGTCGTCGGACTCAGAACGGGGACGAGTTGCTCGATCGCGCTCAACGCAAAGGCCTTCTTGGCACGTTGTATTGCATGCGTCGGCGCAAAACCGCTGGTCCACATTTCATCGCACAGGCCCCTGACAAACTGTTCACTCTCGTCTGCGTTGTTTGCAAGGACATCGAGAGCGAGATAAGAGCCCCTCTTGAGTTCCGTGAAGGCTCCGTGACCAGCACCACCAAATCTCTTGATCACAAAAGCTAAATGTGAAAAAGTGCGTAGTGTAATCAGTGCAAGCGCTGCAGACGAATGACTAAACGCAGGTGGGATGTAGACCGAGGTCGAGAGGCCGGCTTCAGTTACCATAATTGTACAAAACAGCAAAGTTTTGAGGACTGTCCATGCGGTCGGGTCCCAGGAGCTGCCTGGAAATGAGATGTCGCGTTTGAAGCAGGATGAATACATACCTATCGACTCCTCGCTCGCCTCTGCTAAACTGCTACTCAACCATCCGGCCTCGACTTTCCTTGCAACGGTTTCCAAAGCACGAAATGTTTCGTGGACGGGGGAAGGGCGAGTTTGGGACAATAGTCGACATAGGACGAGATGCATTTGGAGCACAGTTTCGAGCGGCCCAAAGTTCAAGTGACTTATGAAAAATCCATACCTGCTTCCGGACTTGTGATCTATGCCTTCTCAGTCCTCTGCTTTCTTGTTCGGAAACGGAGTGGGTATGATCTTCTGATGTTCACGTACAACATTGTAGTATTAGCAACAAGGAGTGGCGATTGACATGCTAAATCATATTTATTGAGAGCGATTCTAGTCGCCAAGACCGTCCCGGTGCTGGCCAGTGTGAGCACCAGGTAAGTCGCTGTCCGAGTCCATAATGGCCATCGACCTGATATTAATCTTCGTGATGGCAGACGAACCCAGGTTAATGTGATGCTAAGAGACGTGGTTGAGGGGACTTGGAACGGCGCAGACAAAGATTCCCAATTTTCTCGCAAGAACACGTGGGCCATAAATACTTGGTACATGCATACATAATTCACCCGCAGAATCACAGCCAAGAAGCATAAACTGCCGCCACCATCTTCCAGCTCTCCTATTTTTCACGATTGAACCCTACTGCATCCTGGCTCCAGCGGAGCCTTCGTCCAATCCTGGCCCACGCACTCTAGCTGATTCGAGATCGCTCGAGTTACCCGTGCCAGTGGTACCCTCCACCTCAGGACCCCGGCCGACGTCCGCGAATGCTATTGCAGATACAGTGGTATCTGGTCCGGGATTTGACCGCACACCGAACCCGGTATCGATATGGAAGTGACGATGGGTGTCATGATCATACAGCTCCCGTATGCTGATAACGAACCGAGGTATGACGATGTAAAAGCCTACGGAGATAATTGTCTCCAGGACAACGTAAAGAATGCCCGAAATGTTAACTCCAACGAAGAAGTCCTTGATTTGGAAAAGCACATTCCTGTAAGTCAACACGAAACATGTTAGTCGTTAGTATTTGTGTGGACAAAGGCCGTCCCCAGGAGCACGGGAAATGGATACGGGTCAGCTGGACATGGGAAAATAAGATAATGGTGACGTACACGAGGAAATAAAGAACCCCATCTTTCACCAGTTTCTGCATGTAGCAGTTGGGTTCCCATTGCTTCGTTGCCTTGTACATCTGATATGACTGCCACAGGATTTGGAAGACAGCAAGAGCTGCCAATATACAACCAAGAACCAGTCGCGGGATGACAAAATACACTCCGGACGACACTGGTGCATTATTGGGCAAGGCAATGCAGAACGAAAAATCAAGGACTTGGGCAGTTGTCACTGAGAAAAATGTCATGATTACTAACTGCTGTACTTCTAATTTGGTACACACCTGCAGTGTTGGTAGGGCTGTTGTAGATTACCTCAGCAACAACAGTAAGGATTGTCTGTATGATGAAAAGTAATAGAAGGACATAAAGAATAGTCCTGGATTGATTCCACATTGCATAGACACGTAGAATCATTAGCACTACAACCCAAATAAACACTAAGGAAGAGGTGACCATATGATGTAACTCACAATCAGCAGTAGACAGGAACACTACAAATGCCCAAAGAAATGCTTGATACATGACTTCACCTTTGAGATAACAAGGACTCATTTTATACAGAAGGTGGAAGTGAATGAATGTACTTACATCTATTTGATTATTAGAGATCCAAGGTTTGTCACAAAATTGAGACATGTACATACATCTGTCAGAATAGAGTACATTGATGATGGAAGGGTATATAATGAAAGATAGACATACTTTTGAAGGTCCAGGAACAAATGTTGTTCCAACTGTAAATGTACTAGCTGAGCAGACAGACCCTGCCTGAGCTTCAAAACCTACAGAGTGCAGCAGTCCTGAGAATGGATTAAGGTTAAGCATGCCTCTCGAAAATGTACCAGGCTTATACACCCACATAATCCAATAAAAACCAACATATCGAACCTATCAAACAAATCAGCCAAGGAAACAGCCAGAAGGACCAGAAGAATTGTACGTACGACAATAAACATTGTAGATACCCTGGTCCAGGGCCGTCGCTGTGCCAGTGAGATTATTCAAGGAATTGTGTGAGGTGATAATTATTCACTCCGCACCCAAATGTAGTCTAGCTTCGCACGCTATTAGCCATGCAATGGGAGTGAAGAAGGATAGGTTACCTCTCTCTCGAAGGTGAGGACTATGGTTTCGAAATTTCAGTGATAGTGCCAAGGAATGTTCACGAAAGCATCACTCACTATAGTCATATACGATGGCAGTGATGCCAGCAACTGTTGCTGGTACATCAGACTAACTATCAATGGTGTTACAATGAGCGAGCGTACGGCACAAGTAATTGTTTAAGTAGAGAAACTGCAAGAAGGATTGTATGTCGGACGACATGAATGCGGCGGAAACAAAGACGAGCTTTGTGATAAGCAACGATTGAGAGTGGAAAGGGGTTGTAGCCCCAGGAGATACATGCCAGGTTATTTATCATCACGACACCACTATAGTGGAAAGAACGCGCCGAACCGCCGGGAAACACGGAATTGTGATGGTATGATTATGATCATCACCTACCCTTGGAATTCTTGATCTTTAATCACCGTAAGGAAATGTGTACTCATTTGGGTCCGCTGGGCATGGAGCATAAGGCTCAGTGCCAGAAGTAACGGTGTATCTTCCACTCGATATCTTAATTGCAGCATTAGACTAGGGATGACGATGACGAACGGAGACAGACCACATTCGGAACCTGAAACTGATAAGAAAGGCTGTGTGATAACACTCCCATCATCTCTGGTACAAAGATGATGAGATTGCCATAGCTATCGCCGCATTGTCGCTGATTTCATGATGGTTGCAGTTCTCTTTGCAGCTACCCGATAGCTTAGAGTCTGACTGTCACGAGATGACGATGCTTAGTACATAGTAGCAAGGTGTGTGCGAAAGTCGAAGGCATCTCACCCAAGGTAGCCCTGTGGCAAGGGAAGAGTAATAGGAATCGATCCTATGTATGTGTGCAATTTCCAGTGGATAACCGCCTCACATCTCTGATGGAACCTTGAGAAGGGGGTCCTCTTACGTGAGTTGGGGGAAGGCGGCCATAGCTGAACCAGGAGTTCACAATTCCGAAAGCTTTCTTCCATGGCGATGCCACCAATGAAACGTGTGCAAGAGTTGAAGAATGCTATATTTGTATGTATTTGTCCCTATCCCAGACTCGTTCAATGCCCTTAGTCTCCCCTTCACCTGAAATGAGAACAAGGGCGAGGACACGGCAACCGTGGCGACGTGGCATTGTCAATATCATGATGACGACAAGGACGTGTGTAAATGCGTCTGTCCAGCCACCATCACCTAACCCAATATCGAGACGTCAAACGAAAAGCGGAATGCAAGAGCCACGGAAATGACATCGATACAAGCCGAATACGATGCGGGGAGAGTCTCCTATGACACATACCAGAAAGGTTTCGTGGTGGTGGAAGATGATGACCGGTTGGCATTTTTCTTTTGCAAGCTCGTTCTTGATATTTGCGATGGAAATCTTGGATACATTGCCATCATGCGATTATGTCTTTCCCCGTCAGAGTCGGAGACTTGGCGTTTGCGCTGCTACTGATCGGCGTAGCGCCAGTGATGACTCGTGAGGCAGATCGGTGATTTCGCGGGATACTGTCGCCGAGGGTATGCGCAATTCGAGTCATTTATGTACACGATAGTGGAGAGGCAAGTTATGTGTATAATGGCTGGCAGTTTTCTTGTCCTCCTGACTCATCCAGCATCTGATACACCACGCGCAGTCTAATACCTACCCCTTCGTCATGGTTCCCACCATCGCGTCATGGACTGAACGTAGTCGTTATATGTGGGCTGTTCCAGAAACACGGGTGGCATCATCATGAACAACGACTTGCCAAGAGAGGATTTGATCCCCGAGGGTAGACAGCCCCGCATCGAGGGGTTACAACCGCGACAAGGTCTCCGAGCTTTTTGTCTCTATGCCCTCGTCGTGAGTGGTAGGATCCAGGACTGCACCCGACCATTCGGCACGCCGCTCGTTCCACCAGCGAACAGCATACTCCTTCTCCGTATCCCCGACGTTTTCCATGATCTCTCGGAAGAGCGCATCCATGAGCTCTTTGCGATTCGCATCGTCGGGCATACCATCAATGACATCCTTTACTACCGACAATGCCCGCGGAAGTAGCGTGAGAGGAAGAGAAGGTAAAGTCGACACAAGCGCTAGATGCAACCGTTGTCGTCGGTCACTGTTTTGTGGCAGTTCCTTGCACATTCCAATGATCGAGTTGATACAAAACCATCCAAGCCCGGGATCTCGGGTGAGAGATGCACTCTTGACGAGGACAGCGAATGCAAGACACAGTTGTGATACATTCAATCTCCCGTCGGAAGAGTTCTGTGCGATCATGAGATCAGTTCCAGGGCACAGGGAAAGTGACAGTCACCTCTAGTAAACATTGAAGATAAAACGGGACCATCCTCTCAGTGAACGCGGAGTCCAGTACAAGCGGATCATCAGAACGAGTAGAGGCGTCCTGGACAACACGCTTCGAGCGCGACGAGAAAATGGCCAGTACAACACTGTGAGCAGACTCGAATTCACCCCAGTGTGTATAGTTGGACAGATGTCTAAAGAGCGTGTATGAGCAATCGGCTATAAATTTCCAGGCTTCGACTCACGGGGAACAAAATGATAACACGATTGTCTGAAGCGTCGTCGAACTCAGAACGGGGACAAGTTGTTCGATCGCGCTCAACGCAAAGGCCTTCTTGGCACGTTGTACTGCATGCGTCGGCGCAAAACCGCTGGTCCACATTTCATCACACAGGCCCCTGACGAATTGTTCACTCTCATCTGCGTTATTCGCAAGGACATCGAGAGCAAGATAGAAGCCCCTCTTGAGTTCCGTGAAGGCTCCGTGACCAGCACCACCAAATCTCTCGATCACAAAAGCTAAATGCGTAGTGTAATCAGTGCAAGCGCTGCAGACGAATGGCTGAACGCAGGCGGGATGTAGACCGAAGTCGAGAGGCCGGCTTCCGTTATCATAATCGTACAAAACAGCAAGGTTTTGAGGACTGTCCATATGGACGTGGTGAGCGGTCGAGTCCCAGGAGCTGCCTAGAAATGAGATGTCGTGTTTGAAGCAGGATGAGTGCATACCTATCGACTCCTCGCTCGACTCTGCTAAACCACTACTCAACCATCCAACCTCGACTTTCCTCGCGATGGTTTCCAAAGCACGAAATGTTTCGTGGACTGGAGGAAGCGAGTTTAGGACGATAGTCGACATAGGATGAGATGCATCTGGAGCACAGTTTCGAGAGAGATCCCATGTGTACCATCGCGTGAGACGATGCCACCGTGTTGATCTCTTCGTAGATGGGTGATTTTGGCTAATAACAGGAATCAGACACACACTCGAAGTCCGTTTCTCGGAAGTGTCACCTTGATGGATACCTTGAATTCGGGACTAAATTCGAGATGCGAGGAGAACGCAGACATGAAAGCACCGTGCATGAATGCTTGCGTTATAGCTCGGACCACCAAACTCAGCGTTTGCTAATATTCCCAAGGTACATTAGCAAGGCAGAGGCCACAGGCATATCAATACACACACTTGCAACGGTAGCACGACGAGTTTTTCCGATGGAATGACCAACAAAGCCTGCGACGAGATGATAAGAGGAAGTGTGAGAGCATCCTCTGCAACATATTCAGCACGAATACCCACTCAAGGGACGATTACCGCACCTCCTGCCTCAGTGACGGGTTGGAATTGCTTGCCCCAAGAATCAGACGAGGTGAAGAGGTCGATAACGTCAGCGAATGCGAGAATTAGCTCATCCTCTACCCTGGACTTTATGTCTGGTCGTTTTGCGGGTAATTTTGGGAGTATGTCGTCGAGTCCTAGGAGGAGTCCACTGCAGCAAGCGAGACGAGTTGTTGCATGACCACCATCGAATCCCTTGAGCAGGGAGGTCGATCGGCTTGCCAGCTGTGCGTTCAGGCCCGGCAAGAAAAAGCTACTTGGCTACTATCTCGCGCTCGCAGTCTTTGAGAATTTCCTGCCAGAGCATCCGCAGACGTGTGGGGATTACGGGTTCAATCGTGCTTTGACAGGAAACGAAAAAGCAAACTTGCTAGAGCTGTGCATCAGTATGTCGATACCAAGTCGTGGATGTGATTCTTTGAAACCTATACTCGCTTCCGGACTTGTGATCTGTGCTCTCTGAGTGCTCTGCTTTCTCGTTTGGAAACGGAGTGTGTATGATCTTCTGGTGCCATTCACGTACAACATTGTAGTATTAACGACGAGGAGCGGTGATTGAGAGCGATTCCAGTCGCCAAGGCCGTTCCGATGCTGGCCAGTATGAGCACCAAGTAAGTCGCTGTCCGAGTCTGGCATAATGGCCATCCACCCGATATTAACCTCCGTGATGGCAGACGGACCCAGGTTAATGTGATGCTAAGAGACGCGGTTGAGGGGCGGGGACTCGGAAAGGCGCAGACAAAGACTCCCGAGACGACATCACCTAGTATTTTTCTCGAAAGAACATGTGGGCCATAAATACTTGGTACACGCATAATTCACCGTCAGAACCACAGCTAAGAAACATAAACTGTCGCCACCATCTTCCAGCTCTCCATTTCGTCACGATTGAACCCTACTGCATCCTGCCTCCAATGGAAAGTCTTCGTTCAATCCTGGCCCACGCACTCTAGCCGACTCGAGATCACTCGAGTTATCTGCGGTACCCTCCACCTCAGGACCCCGGTCAACGTCCGCGAATGCTATCGCAGACACGGTGGTATCCGGTCCGCCATTCGACCGCACACCGAACCCGGTATCGATATGAAAGCGACCACGGGTGTCGTGGTCATACAGCTCCCGTATGCTGATAACGAACCGAGGTATGAGGACGTAAAAGCCTACGGAAATAATTGCCTCCAGGACAATGTAAGGAATGCCCGGAACATTAAGTCCACTGAGTAAGTCCCTGACTTGGTAAAGCACATTCCTGTAAGTCGACACGAAACATATTCGTCGTTAGTATTTGTGTGGACAAAAAGCCGTCCCCAGGGGTACAGGAAATGGACACGGGTCAGCTGGACATGGGAAAATAAGGGAATAGCGACGTACACAAAAAAATAAAGAACCCCATCTTTCACCAGTTTCTGCATGTAGCAGTTGGGTTGCCATTGCCTTGTTGCTTTGTACATCCGGAATGACTGCCACAGGATTTGGAAGGCAGTAAGAGCTGTCAGCATACCACTGAGAACCAATCGCAAGATGACAAAATATACTCCAGACGACAATGAAGCTTTACTGGGAAATGCAGTGCAGAACGAAAAATCAAGGACTTGGGCAGTTGTCACTGAGAAAAATGTCATGACTACCAACCATTGTACTAGTGGATCCAATTCTGTACATACCTGAGAGGTTGGCAGGACTGTTGTGGATTACATCAATGACAATGGTAAGGATTGTCTGTATGATGAAAAGTAATAGAAGGACACAAAGAATAGTTCTGGATTGATTCCACATTGCATAGACACGTAGAATCATTAGCACTATAACACAAATAAACATTAAGGAAGAGGTGACCAGATGATGTGACTCACAATCAGCAGTAGACAGGAACACTAGAAATGCCCAGTCATCTGCTTGATACATGACTTCACCTTTGAGGTGTCAAGGACTCATTTTACAAAGTAGATGGAAGTAAATGAATGTACTTACATCTATTTGATTATTAGAAATCCAAGGTTTGTCACAAGATTGAGATATGTACATACATCTGTCAGAATAGAGTACATTGATGATAGAAGAGCATATAATGAAAAACAAACACACTTTTAAAGGTCCAGGAACAAATGTTGTTCCGACTGTAAATGTACTGGTTGAGCAGACAGACCCCACTTGAGCTTCAAAACCTACTGAGAGCAGTAGTCCTAAGGATGGATTAAGGTTAAGTATGCCCTCAAAAATGTACCAGGCTTATACACCCACACACTCCAATAAAAACCAACATATCGAACCTATCAAACCAATCAACCAAGGAAATATCAGCCAAACAGCCAGAAGGACCAGAAGAATTGCACATACAAGAATAAACAGTGTAGATACCCTGGTCCAGGGCCGGCACTGTGCCAGTGAGATTATTCAAGGAATTGTGTGAGGTGATAACCATTCTCCATACCCAAATGTAGTCTAGCTTTGCACATTATTAGCTATGCAACGGGGGTGAAGGAGGATAGGTTACCTCTCTCGAGAAGGTGAGAACTATGGTTTCGAAGTTTCAGTGATAGTGCCAGGGAATGTTCACAAAATCATAACTCACTATAGTCATATACGATGGCAGTGATGCCAGCGACTGTTGCTGGTGCATCAGACTAACTATTAATGGTGCTACAGTGAGCGAGCGTACGGCACAAGTAATTGTTTAAATAGAGAAACTGTAAGGAAGACTGTATGTCGGACGACATGAATGCGGCGGAAACAAAGACGAGCTTTGTGATAAGCAACGATTGAAGGTGGAGAGGGGTTGTGGCTCCAGAAGATACACGCCAGGTTATTTATCATCTGATATCCGCATCACGAATACCATCCCATCATGCCGCAACATCAATAAAGCGGAAAGAATGCGGCGAGCCGCCAAGAACCTGGAAATGTGATGGTATGATTATGATCATCACCTACCTTGGAAATCTTGATCTCTAATCGCCGCAAGGAAACGTGTACTTGTTTGGGTCCGCTGAACATGGAGCATGAGGCTCAGTGCTAGAAGTAGTGGTGTATCTTCCACTCGGTATCTTGACTATTGATTGCAGCATTAGGCTAGGGTTGGCGATGACAAACAGAAGCGATGGCGAACAGAAACGGACCATATTCGAAACTTGAAACTGTTATGAAAGGCTGCGTGATGAGTGTGAATACACTCGCATCGTTATCATCTTCTGTGCAAAGATGATAAAATTATCGCCGCATTGTCATTGATTTCATGATATGGTTGCAGTTCTCTGCAGCTACCCAACAGCTTAGAGTCAGACCGTCACGAGATGACGATGCTTAGTACATAGTAGCAAGATGTGCACGAAAGTCGAAGGCATCTCACCCGAGGTAGCCCTGCGGC
>JBBPUH010000524.1:0-10849 GCA_038094555.1 Boletus aff. phaeocephalus
CTTTAAAGATGCAGCCTTGAGAACATTGCAAACAGCTTGGACAGAGATAGAAGAGGCAAAGGCAGGGTCGATAAGATTAGTGGCCTGAACAGCATTGTCAACCTTTCCAGTAATAATACTAAAAGCAATACTTCTCTTGTTAAAGAAAAATAGCTTGAAAGGATGTTCTAACTTGATATTCTCCTTTTCTAAAGGATCTTCTTGATGACCCTAGCCACAGTGGACTTCCCCAGACTGGTCATGGATGCAATTTGTCTGGCAAAAAGGCCAAATTCAGAGAGAATGGAATTTTTAGCTTTAATAAAAGTAGGAATGCACTTTATTATATGGTGAGGTCAATTGAAGTGGGACATAGGGTGTTTACATTGCCTGGAGTTATGTCATTTACATAATTACACAGCTTGGTAACATAGCAACCATCAATAGCTATCAAATTCCTATGTTACACATCATATAATGGTTGTCAAATATAGGATCAAATAAGTGTCCCAATAACATGTCATTTTGAAATGGTTGTACCTCACTCCCATGGCAACCAAATTACATAAACCAGAGATGTTTCATAATGCCAAGAGCATATACTTTCATCCATCCTGCAAGTACTTTACCTAATTCATTCTTGTTCTTTTATTATTTTCCAATCTTTCCAAAATCACTAAACATTGGGACACTTTTTTGAGCCACTGTAAATGAGAGTGGAAGGCAGGGGGAATCGACCTGTCAAGGGCTTGCAATGCATTCAGAATGAGGAAATCATCCTTGGAGGAGGATGAGACCTTTCGATGCAGAGCAGTGTCAATGACACAGACAAAGAGAGAGTTGGGGAGGAGGACAGTGCCTTTATTGTCTGGGTCTTCGGAATGGAGATCAGGTCATCGAGAGAGAGCATTGGGACCAGCAAGGAGTTTTCCTGGGACATGTACCATTTTCAGGTCAAAGTCTGCGAGGTCAAGGAGCTAATAAGCTTGTTGTCAGTTGAGGGTCTGGGCCTGGTGGAAGTAAGTGAAGTTCTTATGATCAGTGAAGACTTGGACGAGGAAGGGAGAGCCATGGAGGTAATGTCTCCAAGACTTCAGAGCGTGGATGATGGCTAGGAGTTCTCTGTCATAGATGTCATAATTGCATTCAGTAGAAGAGAACGAAGTTGACAGGTAGGAGCAAGGATGCCAGTCACCGTTTGAGTCAGTTTGGAGGAGGATAGTGCCAGAGGCATACTTTGAGGTGTCAGTTGTGATGGCAAAGGGTGCAGAGGGGTCAGGAAGATGGAGGATGGGTTTTGAGAGGAAAAGATGCTTCAATGAATCAAAGGACCTTTGGCAAGCATCAGTCCAGTTCCATCCAGAGGATTTCTTGGTGAGGTTGATGAGGGGGTGGGCGACAGTGGAGTAATCAGGGATGAAGTGTCTGTAGAAGTTGGCAAAGCCCAAGAATGATTGGACTTCTTTGACCTTGGTAGGAGTAGACCATTTGGCAATCCCATCAAGCTTGACAGGGTCCATGGCAAGTTGTCCAGGTTTGATGATCATTCTAAGGTATTCCACCTCCTTGGCAATGAAGGTGCACTTCTCAAGCTTCAGATGAAGGTTGAGTTCTTGCATTCATTGGAGAATGCGCTTAGTATGCTCAGTGTGGGTCTTTTCATCAGGGGAGAAGATCAAGAGGTCGTCCATGTAAATGACTAGCCATCCTTCAGCTATCATGTCTCTGAAGGAGTCATTCATGAATCTTTGGAAGGTGGTGGGCAAGTTGGTAAGATTGAAGAACATGACTAGTGGTTTGAAAAGTCCTTTATGGGTAATAAATGCCGCCTTTCATTGGTGACTGTCCTTTATTCTGACGTTGTTGTATTCCCATTGAACATCGAACTTGGTGAAGACCTTAGCATCCTTGAGTTTATCAACAAGATTGGAGATCAAGGGGAGGGGGTAAGCATCACAGATGGTATGTTCGTTAAGGTATCTATAGTCTTGGCAAGGTCATAGTTTTCCATCCTTCTTGTTTATGAAGAAGAACGGAGTGGCTTGGAGGGAATTGGAAGGACGAATCTTTCCAGCTTGGAGGTTTTCTTCAAGGAAAGCTTCAGTAGCCTTCTGTTCGTCTGGGGAGAGGGGGTAGACCTTGCCAACTTTTGAGGTGAAGGACTTGTTGAGGTTTATTTCATGGTCATAGGGGCAAGATGGGGGAAGGTGTTCGGAGATTTCTTTGGAAAACACAGAGGAGAATTGTTCATATTCAGAGGGAAGAGTAACCTTTGGTTTGGCCTTTTCTGCCGCCATGGCAAGCTCAGTAGCATTGGTGAGTTTAGTGATGATGAGAGAACCTTTGGGGATAAAGCAGGATCCAAATTGGATGATGTGGTTGATGGTGTGAGCCTCCTTGGCTCGTTGACAGAATTGTGATTCTGTCTTGTAGTGTAGGTATTCATAGAGTTGAGAGTCATGGACAGCATGGACATTGACATGTTTGGGGGGGTGAGTGGATGGAGTCCATTGTTTGAGATGGGAGCCATGGTGGAGTTGGTCAGTGGTGTGGAGTTGGTAGAGTTTGGAGGATTGGTTAGAGGATTCAGGGATGTTAATAGTCTGTCAGATCCAATCAATGGTGGGGTTGGTCTATTTCAACCAAGGGAGTCCAAGGATAATGTTCTTGTTTCCACAGTTCATAACGTAGAAGAGAACTTTGTGGGCAATGCCTTCGACGTTGATGAACAAGGTGGAGGTGAAATGGATCAAACCATTCTTGTTGGCAGATTGGTTGACATTTCAGACAGTGATTGGTTCAGCAAGCTTCTGAGTGGGAAGTCGATGTTTTCTGACAAATTGCCAGTCAATGCAGGACACATCTGCTCTGCTATCAACAAGAGCGTGAGCATTGATGACTTTCATAGTGTGCAAGGGTTTGATAAGCTGAATGGGGAGTTTCATTGCTTTCAAAGAAGATGATACAATTACAGGAGCACACGTAAAGGAAGGGGAGACTTGCATCAAACAAGTTTCCCAGTTTAAAAATCCCACTGGAAAGAAACCTTCCTAATGGTTTCTTCTTCATTGTTGCTATCCTCAAGCTCAATGAGTTTGGGGACTTCTTCATCTTTCTTGGTTACCTTCTGGACCTTTCGATTCTTCAGGTTCTTGGGTGCAGAAGTGGAGGAGGAGGTGAAGTTGGGGCATTCCCCACTGAGGTGACCATTTCGTCAGCAACAGAAGCAAAGTCCTTTTTCGATGCAATGTTTTCATTCAGCAGGGGTGAGTTTGGACACTCTTACAGCATCCTCATCCATAGCATTGGGGTCCTTGGCAGGGGAGGGGGTGGGGGTGGTGTAAGATCAGTGCGTGACCTGGGAGGTCTTCCCAACATGAAGCCTTGCAGTTTCCTGGGCCTGCACAAATTGGGAATCGAAGAGTGCAGCCTTCTCATACCAATTCTTTATTTTCATGGGAAGGAAGTCGAGTCTATAGATATTTCACAAGATGGGTTCTACCAACCCAACGGAGTCGTAGCTGATGAGAATGTTCTCATCAGTGATGCCCGAAAGGGCAACATTGCTTTGGAAATCGGCAGTGTATTTGGTGAGGCTAGGGACATAGGACTTCTTGGAGGAGTTGTACTCCATTCAAGTGGTAGAAAGCCAAGAGATGGCATTGGCTAGGGTGTACTGGTAGATAAAGGTCTTCTGGAAGGCGTTGCAGAAGTCCTTGAAGGTTCTGAAGGTGATGGCAGTGGGGGAGATAGCCTTCTACCAGAAGGTGTTGGCCCAGGTTAGAGCTGATCCAAGGGTCATGTAAGACAGTGCATAGGCTATCTTCTTGGCATCAGTGTTGTAAACTTGGTCATTAATGGTGAGGTAGAATTGCACACTGTTCAACCATTGAACAGCCTTGGTGGGAGAACCATCATAGTTTTCAGTGGTGCCAAGGTGGAGTTCTGAGGGTTTTGTAGTGATGGGAGTCAGAGTTGGGTTTTGTGAGAGAGAGGAGCAGTGTACAGGAATGCCAGAGATAGGAGGGGGTCTGAAGATCTGTCCTGTCAGGGCAATGGGGGTGGGAGAAGGTGGAGTGGGGGCTCTGAGAATATTCAGGGTGGAGGAAAGGTGGTGTGAGAGTTCAAGGGTGTTATCCTCCTTATCGGTAAGGACAATATCGAGATCTTGGGGTTCAGGGGATTCTTCTCTATTGTCAGAGGAAGAGTTGATGGGTTCATTCTTTCTGGGAGAAAGTCTCCAGAGAGAGGGAGGGATATGAGTTCATTGGGATATGGTGGGGCGGGACTACGGCAATGGTATGTAGCTGCAAAGATAGCTTAGATTTTTTGTTATGGTTGGCCCAGGTAGGGACAAGCATAGCCTTGAGATATAAGTTTTGAAGGGATTCAGAGTAAGCGCACACTCAATGGTAGTGTGAAGTCCAAGGGAAGACACTCCACTCAATAGTGGGAGCAACTGGTTCAAGGGTTTAAGGAACAGGTCTAATGCCTGGGCTTAGAGTGAAGGGGAATCAAGTAGATTCAGAGGAGACTCGAGGAGATCTAAGATAAAGTACATTGGTGCGGTATTGAAGGTTTATATACTCTTGGGAGATTGTAAGAGCAGGCATAGAGAAATAATGGCTGAGTAAGAATGGAATGTCATAGAAGGTGGTGGAAGTATCTGCTGATGAAGCAAGTGGGGGATTACAGAGAATGGGTGAGTCAGTGGTGAAAGGGAAATGGAGTCTGAGGAGCTAAGGTGAAACTGTGCAAAGAAAGAAAAAAGTAAGCATAAATCGTAACACTTTGCTCATTGTCTATTCAAGGAAGGCAATGAGGGGCCTTGCAGCAAGTGCCACCTTGTCAACATTGCTGCCACCACATATGACATGTTACACTTGTTGTCACAATTGTTGGGGACACATGCTATCTTGGCACTCTCCTTGCTGGCTGACACATTGTTGTTGTTATCAGTGTCATAGTATGTTATGTGAATGCTGGTTCTCAATATCTTGTCCACATTGAAGATGTTTGGACAAACTTCAGAGCCACTTTTACAAGAGTAGAATGTGGCTTAGCATACAGTTTGACAGGTATTCCAAAGATTTTCTACAGAAATAGAGTCTTGAAAAATAACTGAAAGGAATATATAAGGTGCTTGAGTGTCCTGTGAAATGGAAGTTAGCTTTGGAAATAATTATCTGTGCTATGGCTGCCTAGAGCTTACTTTCCAATATCCATGATCAATTTGATTCTGGTTGAAGCTAAACCCATGGGGCAATGAGAAAAAGCACAGTGAATATCAATGACCTTCAATGAGGTGCTACCATCATGGAGGCAACAATATTGTTTTGCCCTGCTGTTGTTGTTGTTGTCAATGGGGTGGCAGTGATATATGCATGTTGTGCCTGTTGTCATTAACATTGACTGCATAGTATTAGCATCCATGGACACTGATCAATGTACAAGTACTTATGGAGTCATAGTAAAACTCATATTTTGTGATATAAATCCACCACCCTCAATTTCAGCCTCAGCAAGGGTGTAGGTCATGCAAGTGCAATGAGCTTCAAGGAACTTGGAAGTGAGATAGGTGTGGGCTAGCAATAGTATATAATGGTATTGGAAGAGACATCAGATACACTCGAGGAGAGATAACCAGGTAGTAAAGAGTGGGGATTGAGGCCTGTTTATACCTTGAAATGGAGACATTATAATCTTTAGTGATAGCATAGCAAAAATACCTCATTGTGCATGATGTGCCTAACACTTTGCATGAGTTGAGCCAAAGATTAATATTCATGAATGGTAAAAGGGCAAGTGTGGCCCTAATGCTGAAGGGGGATTGGGTTTAGGGACATCACACACATAAATCAATGGAAGATTGAAATTTGAGTTTGAAGTCTGGCTCTTATCTGGAGACTGGAGTTAGGATATTGAAAATTGAGATTTGTGTGGTATTTACATGTAGTCAGAAGGAATCACAGGCAAGTAGTACTACTACCTTATGTAATATTCACAAGGAAGGGACACTACCTTGGACAAGTCCAGATTGAAGTAAATCTGAAGGCCACACCAAAGAACAGCAATGACAACAGAATTCAGTTGAGTTTCCTTATTCCTGATCCTGAAGCATCTCATGCTTCTTCATGCTCCACTGCTGTATGAAATGAAATTGGTTTTGTTTGAGTGAGAACTTTAGCATTTGTAAGGCCTCCATGAGGGTAGAATTAATATGATTTTGTTGCTTGGTATCAGTTTTGGTGCTTGACAAAAAGATCTATTTACAAGGAACAGAGAATAGTTGAATTGGAAGAAAGTCCATAGTGATACTTAAATCATGGGGAATTTTGTGTGCTCTAGCTGGGGGACATTGTCAACCATATATTTGATGTATGGATGATTGGTTGAAATTCTCTTACCTTCCAAAATGCTAATGGATTGGCATCTCCTGCACTAACTGTTCCAATGTATGAGCCAAATTCTTTTCTTTGATCATCGTTGAGTGACTTTGAATGCAGAAGGGTGATGTGTGCTAAAAGAGAAGTGTTGTGTTTGGGTGAAGGTGTGGAGCACCTCCCAGTCATGATCTGAGAGAACCTGGGGGCCTAAGTGTCAGCTGCATTCCCCAAATGCTAGATCAACCCGATGTGACGAGATGACGCTCGGATCCCAGGTCCTAGGAGGGTAGTACTCATAGGAAGCTAGTTAGCGTACTGGTGGCATGGCAAGTTTGGTAAACTCAAATGCTGTTTCGGGTGGCATGGACTGGACATAAGAGGCCAGGATTTGGTTGTGCTTTCTGAGATAGAGCTGGAATGCATTGCTTGCCCACCTACCCTTGACTTTTATGATGTCAAAAGGGACTCCTTGGAGAAGGTATTCGAGTGTGGCCCCAATGCAGATCCCATGTCCTTTGACATGGTCAAGACTGGCTGCCTGTGCGAAATTGTTGAGGTGGACAATGAAAGCTTGACGCATTATAGGCCAGTAGCCTTTCGGAGTCTTGTAGGCAAATAAGGGACCATCAAGTGGGGGATCATTGATGTCGATGTGTCTATTGAATGGGTCTAGTGTGTCTGTGGGCCCATTTTGTCTCACCCAATGGACCTCTTCACCCGTGGGGTTGGTTTTAGTATGTGGGAGGGTGAAGACTTTGGTGTGTAAGCTGTTTCGGTCTTTGTCGTCACGCACACCTCTGTGGGTGATGTGCTCTGAGGGATTGAAGGTGTCCAGTCTTTGGAGTGTGAACTCGCCCACCCATGCTGCAGCATAGAAGATGGTGGTGAGACAGGTGAAGAATGCTGCATTGAATGGGTTGGATTGGTCAATTTTGGTTTTGATGAGAGATATCATTTGAGCAGTTATGGATTTGCGCTTGTCTTGTTTGACTGCCAACGGGGCAAGTCTAGTTGCACCCTTCAACAGGGTGTTCACCTGGTCTTTGTGGAGGGTCCATGAAAGTCCATAGAGTGTGTGCCATGCTTGGACACCATATATGTAGTTATGTATGGCTTTACCTGACAGTGAGCCTGTGAGAGCTGAAATAAATGACGAGATGAGGGCTGCTTTGGCTGGCGCACGCTCCTTCTCTGAGATTTCTTTGCTGTCACAGAATACATGATATACGAGTAGTCCTGCACCATATGTGGTCCAGGTACTTTAGGTCCATCCTTGTAAGGTGACTTCTTTCACTCTCTCCTAAAGCTCGAGGGCAGCTGGTGAGTCAATATTGGGATATGAGTTGGGGTGCGGCAACCATTTTCCTAGGCAGTCCTTGGCTGCGCAGTGTGGTCAGAGTTGTGATGGAGTTGGAGTGAGGTTTGCTGGGTATGGTAAAATGATTTTGGTAGAACGTGTGCTGCCTTCATCAGCGTTGCCATGGGAGTTTTGGTCAAGAGGCAGCATATGCAGACATGTGAGATCAATGTTAGATGCAGAGTGCTTTGCACTCGGGGTTGTCAAAGTCGAGGATGTAGTCTCTGATTTCTTTGGATATGGGGATCTGTGGGAGTAAATCTGTGGTGGGGGGATACTTGCCACGGGATGGTCTGTCTGCCCAGTTGTCTGCACTACGGAGATATTTCATGAAGACCCAATGTGGAGGGGATGCCAGGAGGGTGTGTATCCTCCAGAAGGTGGTGTTAGTGGGTGCGTTCTGGCTTCGTCCTTTTTTCCAGCCATCCACAACTCCTTGGTTGTCGCAGTAAACTGTGAGTGGTGTATTGGATGGATCGAGCATGAGCAGGGTCCTAATGAGCAATTTGAAAGCAATACTCTCTGCCCACCCAATGTCTCTTCCATTGTGGTTCCAGTGCTTGCAGAGCCTCCATGCCCACCACCTGTTACCAACGACAATCGCCAGGCCATGACTGGAGCTGGCATCTGAGAAGGCCTGGTAGTCCACTGCAAATGGGTGGTGAGGGATTGGAATCAGGGGTTTGGAGTTGAGTGTGTGGAGCCACCAACATGGTTCGTCAATGGTACCATGTGGTTGCCTATGTGGCATGAATGGATTGCTGCCAAAGATTCCAAGCATGGACTGCAGTGAGGTAAGGTAAGTGCTGCCCTCTGGGATGACTAATGATGCATAAGATAGCCATCCGTGTAGCTTCTCCACTTTCTCCAGGGTGTGTGCTGAAGTTTGCAGCCAATCATGTATTGCATTGATATATTTTTCCCGCTTGGCTGGTATGAGGCCTACTGTCTTTTTCTCAAGGTCCCATACAAAGCCAATATAAGTAGGTGTTGAGGAGAAAGGGGTGTCCTTGGATAGTTCCCAAGGGATTCCAAGGCGGTTGGTGATGTCGTTGATATGGCTGAAGTCATATGCATAGTGTCCTGAGTTGAGGTTCAAGTCTCTGATTTGCTGGGAGCAGTCTTCTGTGAATTCTTCATGTTCTCCACTGGCCAGGACATCACCTTTGAACCACCAGCAGCCCTTGTCTTTGAGTCTTCCACCTTGTCTGGCTATGGTGTCAGCTTTCATTCTGCATAGTTTGTTGTATTCAGCTATGGCATCACGAGGTAAGCATATGAAAAGGTGGTCGTCCACCCAGGCAACAATCAGTCCTATGCCTACAGTTCGTAAAATGTCTAGGCCTGCGTTTTGTATGATACCGTAAGTTCCAGCTGAAGGTCCATAACCGAAACACAATGATGTGTCTACTGCAAATAGTGTTGGTTCATCTGAGATGTGCACAACTAAAGCTGGCCACTGTGAAAAATGCAGTGGTATTGTTCGGTAAGCTTCTGCTATGTCCCTTGTTGCTCCCTGGCTCCCTCATGGCAGCATGTGCATCAATGCGCATGTGGTGTGGAAGGTTCCCCACTCACAAGGAAAAAGGGCAGGATCAACCTGCAAATTGATTGAAAATGCCTCAGCCTGCTGGGGTGAATTAGGGTATGAGAGATTCTATATGAGTTGAAATTTCCCTGGTTTTCCTGGCTTGGGTATTAGGTTTAGTGGAGAGGATTGGAAGGGTCCAATGAGCATTTCGAGTGGGTCCTGGGTAAAAGGTCCTATGTACGTTGTTTCGTAAACTCTTTGTGCAATATTTCGCTGAAGATGTGGTGTACATTGATGGAAGGATTGTTGGGCGGTGTGAAGGAGTGGATTATTGCGGGAGTCCGTACTTGGAAACCATGGATTAGCTGTTCATGTAGGATATTTACAGTGAGCAACAAAACTGTTGCAATAACTAACCTTGATGTAGTGCATGAAGTGTCCTGCAATCACCTGTGGGAATTTCGCTTAGATTTGGTGGGACCAAATATTATACATACTCTTGGCTACAAAATGGTCCCTGGGTCATGTGATTTGGCCTGGTGGCTGTAGAGATATTGCCATTTTAAGTCACTCATGTCATTGCAACAGTTTTGTTGCTAATCTATTTAAATCTACAAATTATATCTTGCAGTAAGATATTATGTCAGTAATGAGTTGTGTGATGCATAAATACTTCAACATGATGTAAATACACCCAAAAACCATTGCTTTCACCACTTCATTCACCATGAAATCACTTTCTATTGACCAAGTCAATCAGATCATTATTCTCTTGAATTCTGGTCAATTAATTTGTCAGAGCTCTACCTCTACTGGCTTCCATTACTCCACCATCAGCCATATTTGTACCAAACACTGTCCCAACCTTCCCAAAGCCTTTGGTGGTCATCCATCCATCATTTCCCCTATTGATATATATTATGCTATTTGACTCCTTGATATTGGTAAAGCTGAAAATGCTGTCTAGATCACCAAGACTCTTCAGGATGTCAAGAACCATTCCATCTCCTCACAAATCATTTATTATCACTTGAAGAAAGCTGGTATGAAGGCTATGGTAAAGCTAAAACATCCACTTCTCTCTAAACATTATAAAAGAGAATAACTGGACTTTGCTTTAAGCCATTAGGACTGGATCATAGAGGACTGGAAATGAGTTCTATGGTCAAATGAGACCAAATTAAATTGCATTGGATCAGATGGTAGGAAGTTGGCTTGGAAAAAGGCAGGAGAAGGCCTCAATGATAGACTTGTATAAGGTACTGTCAAATTTGAAGGGGAAGGATCAGTGATGTTATGGGGCTGTATGAGTTGGAAAGGAGTTGGGATGGCTTGCAAGATTAATGGTAGGATGGATGCTGATTTCAATATGCAAATCTTGAAGGATGAACTTCAACAAACCCTGGATAATTGTGGATGATCTATAGAGAATGTTATCTTTCAACAAGATAATGATCCCAAATATACAAGTAGGTTGGCTAGGGAGTGATTTCAGGAGCATGGGTTTGAGGTCATGGTATGGCCTGCTCAGTCACCAGATCTTAATTCCATAGAGCATTTGTGATTTCCCCTCAAGAAAAGGCTAGCAGGATATCC
>JBBPUH010000525.1:0-10832 GCA_038094555.1 Boletus aff. phaeocephalus
ACACAAACTAGTCGTTCTATCTATCCCCTCTATTTCTCTACCACTTGGAAAGTGTCATCTGTGAGTTTTCCCATAGACTCTGCTGGTGCTGCCGAATACCGGCTTTATTCCACTTGCCGTTTCGTCACCCTCTTCACCGCTATCAACGCCGCAGTCCCACCTACCTCAATCAAGAACGCTACTCGTTCCCACCTCTCAAAGTATAAAATGGAGCTGAGAGAAACCGAGCTTTGCAATGCGCTGGAGGAATGGAGGCTAGTGAAAGTGGAGGAAGTGTACGGAAAAGCCTGTGCGATGGACTATGGCCCTGGCGTCATCCTTCCTACAGCGGTGCTAGACAGAATTGTCGACTGCGCTCATCACTTCAAACTACGAACAATTGACGACCTTCGTAAAGAAACTCGCTGGTCAAGCACACTGCTATATGGCACTGAAGTCCTGGCCATCGTCAACAAGTTTATCCCCCAGCCGCAAAGTGTCGCAACGTTAACAAGTGTACCCCTTCCAATACGCCCCGTTCTGCGGTCCTCGCCTCACCCCGTTCAACACCACAACGCTGGTCTCGCTTCATCAATGAGTTCTTCCGGGGTCACCAAGAGGTGTTCGGCCTGTGGCTTGCCCGGTCATAACAGTAAATCCAAGTTTCGTTGATTTAGCTATTTTCTATGCTAACTGTGATTCAGAACGCAGTCGTGCATGTTTGCAACACCCCAGTCGCTTAGGAAAGGAGAATGATGTCAAACCGAATGTACCGCATGGCGTCAGAGAGCACAACATATCATACGAAGCCCAACCCTATCCCAAGCAGACGATACAGTTTGTTCACTACAATCCCATCTCAACGACTACATCATCTAACGTCAAGGAATTATCCTCCATGCCGCCATCCACTTCATCCTGAACCCCCTCCTGTCCAAGCTCGTCTTCGGACTTTTCCATAAGTATATGACCCACATCAATCAGCTCACTTATACATAATTTACTAGAGCGGCCTAATTGAACTTTGTGTGGCCGGTATTTTTCGAAGTGTGTGCATAGTTCAGCAAATGTCTTCACCATGTTTGCTTCGTTCTTCCTCGAGGATAGGTGCGTGTGCAGAAAATGCTTTTGAAAGTTTTCATGAAGGTTGCGATAGACTTGGACAAGTGGTGACTCCAGGATGATCCGATCGATGGTATGATTTGAGAATTTCCCTCTGTTTATGACCTTCGTGAATAGATTGTTCAATTCGACACACCAATCAACCCTTTTTTCCAGTTGGATTGATGAGTATCGAATGACGGATAGCGCACCTAGTTTTAACCATTGCCTATCAGCACGGATGGTGTTACAACAAAGGGAACCAACACGTACCGCAAGCCCTCAGGATACACGAAGTGTACGTTCATCAGAAAGTCCGACATATGTGTCGCATACTTATGTTTCCCAGTTGCTTTAAAGACAAGAATCCATGCCACGATACACGTCTCCACTCGCCCAATATCCCCGGAGTTCATCGCATAGGTAAGTTCCTCGTACAGTAGCAGATACTTATTCAAGATTACAGCGTTCTCGTGTTGCATGTCACGCTGTGGATGAGGCTGTCGGTGTGCCGTGATGACTGTATGCGTTGCAACATAGTCCTGTGCAAGCACTTTGGCGACTTCCTTCAGCTGCACAAATGAAGGTTCTGTAGCCGCGAATCCATCAAGACTCTGTAACCCCGGATCCATTCTTGCCAGCGCCTCTTCCCAACAGTTCAGTCGTCTACAAATCCCGCTGTAGGTGATCAATTGGTGCATACGTCGGAATCCAGGCTTTGACTGATAGTGTCCAATCTCCATTGGTCGTAGGATTGCCACGTCACGTAACAGAGAGGTCTCGTCACCTCTAGCTGCGACCGGGTGAAGAAATGCCCGCCAGATAGCATCTGCGGCTGCCATCTTCAAGTGGAACAGCCCCGGAACGAAGATGACATATTGGCATCTTCTCCATGGTGTGGTTTCCATTGCCCGACGCTGTAAGAGTGCCTTGACACGTTCACCTGTCCCAAGGTCCCCATGAAAGAGCACGACATAGTCAGATATGTCAGGCATCTCTGGATTGTGAGTGTTCATTGGATCGTTGATTCCGGCTTGAGTGAGGAGCCCAGTAATTGACTCTATATTTCCAGATACTGTTGAATTTACGCAGTGCATTGATCGAGCTGCGACGATTGGCGTTTTGACCACCGGAATTCCCTCCACAACCTCAGGCTCTCCCAGCATCTCCTGAAAACGGTGGAAATACTCTGGCCCATGTTCGATCAGGTCAGATAGCATTTTCCAAACATTGTATTCATGCCGGTATGATGTTTCGTTTGCGCCTCTTGGATGGAGCTTAAGTAAGTCTCTGTATGTTCTCCCTGTTCTTTGCATTTCTGACTCCATTGCTTGTATATTGTTGACTGACTGCTCCCAGAGCATTTGAGAGCAGCGGAGGTCCTCCGTCGTGATTCCGTGCTGCAAGGGAAAGAGCAACGCAGAGGTGAGGTGTTGTAATGTGTCGTTTGATTTCTCTACCCGCTGATCTGACGTTTTCATATCAACATCAAAGTTATCGTATGCGTAACCAGCTAGCAGTGTACGCCCGAGCGCCTTAATCGTATGACTGGATTGCTGTGAGAGCGACTGGATTCCGGCATTGATTGAGCTGAGCGATATTGACAGTCCCATGTGTGCAAGCGTCTCGATGACCTTTTGTGGTGCATGGGCAGATTGTAGAAAAATTCCAAGCACGCTCTGTAAGTAGTTTGCCCGTTGGTTTGTCGCTTGGGCCATTATGCTAATGATAACAACAATTTTCTAACTGCAATTAGTAGAAATTACCAACCATTTACCAAGGCGCTCACAATCGTTGCAACAGCCTTTTGCCTCTCTGAGTACTTGGCCGGTCGTCCTCGCCTGATATCACCACCATCAAGCACTTCCCAGTACGTGTCCACCTCATTCATATCGTCTATCCCAAATGTCCCAGCCAAGTGCGCTGACATCACTGCAGCCAGCGTTTCCCACAGCTGCGGCGCATTCCGTCTAATGACCTGCGTCAGGTCCTTGATACTAAATTCTTCTAGTTGCTTGATATTGATGTGTGATACGTTGAAATGGAGTCCACCATTGTGCCTTGCAAGGCTTGCAACCTCCGTCATATACGTAGCTGTTACTGTCTTGTTCATAAGATCCTGTATTTTCCTTTTGCTAGTCTCTGAACATCTTGTAAGGACTTGAATGATCTCATCAATTCATGACGTTAGGCTCAGCACTATTGGATCGTCCTTGTATTGCACGCTGGTGACAAGACCAGATATAAATTCCGGAAATGATATTTGTAACCAACGCATCGTATTCAGCAGCGTGTTGACTTTTTTGGAGTTATCCATTGTGACTAATAACCTGAACAAAATGGGTCAACTTTTGACGACTCTGCCGACTCTGCCGAGCATCGGGATACGAACCTTGTAGACAAGTTGTGCCAGCTGCTGCTGGAGGGATTGAGGGCCCAAATATGGTAGTATGCTGAGTTTGAATGTTCACGTGACGACGCCCTCATTCCCTCCAGCACAAGGATGGGTAGGAGCCTGGAGGTAGACATGAGCTGAAGACGGGAAAATACAGTAATGTCATGATTTGGTAGTGTTACTGGTCCGTGCCCTAGCCTGAGTCTTTCTTTGTCATCACACTTATGTCGTCGTCATCGTTTTCCCCTTTTCTTTCTCCCTAACGTCGAGCTTCTCTGATCTAGGTACTCTTTTCTTACTCTTCTTTTTGTGTACTTAGCCTCTCTGATCTAGCTATCAACGTGTTTGTCGAGCATCTACACCGCGATCTCTAGCGATTCTGACAAGTAAGCAGCTCCTAGGAATGTGCTGATCGGGTCTTAAAGTGGATGATGGATCGGTTAGCAATGGCCTCCTGACCTGCCTGGCCTGGTACAACTCCCATGCTAGGCCTAATTGGCTAGTGTCGAGAATACACGACACACCATCATCGCCAGACGAATTTGATAGTAATTGATAGTAATGTAGTTCTCTATTCGGGTCGGCGTTTGAGAAGCATAATGTGTGTACGATGAACGGCTGTTTCTCATATTTGCTGACTAGCCGGCAACACAAGGTCGACGAATGTGCGGACCAGACCCTTGAACCAGACCCTTGATACTTCCACTTCGGTAACGGATCATCATCTTATGTAATTACGATATGCAGGTCCACCAATCAGAGAGCTGCAAACCAACCTCCCGTAAACAGTGTAAACACGAATGCAGGTCCGCTTCGTATCCACCAGCTAATAACCTGACCGCTTTCTACCATAGCCGATGGGCTCCCACACTAGGTTACAATTAGCTAGTATCGAGAAGGCGCATTGACTGATCTCAACCGAACTAACATGCGGTAGAGGGTATATAATGGCATGGCCCATGGCCTCATCCCTTTAGCTAGAAACCCCCACCGAACTGTTTCCAACCGCACCTCACAGTCTCAATATTTCTCAACAATGAGTGGCCCCGCCGATGGGAAATACATCATAGTGCCCGGCGTTATTTCGGCACCACCGGCACTGCCAATTGGTGCGAATGTTGGAAGCAGCCCTCGCATCCCCGTCGTTGTTGGGGGGAGAGACCACGTCGTAAGTCCATTGTGCCCATAACACCAGTGTGATACACCTTGTTTTGCTATCCCACTTTTCCTAAAATATGGGTGATACTGAGTCTTGTTTCGCAGTGGACTGTTTATCAGCTTCCGAACGGGAATTACACTTTAGCCCTGGAACAAACCGGGACTAACTGGTTCAGCCAGCCTGCAGGCGGAAACGTGGTGGTGAGCCACACGCCTACCCCGTTCCCGGGAGAATGGAATATTAGTAAAACAGGAGACCGCCTTTATTCGTCAGTTGTCTTGGTTTCTCCGATAGACAATGTACTAAAGCCCGGAATATATCAGGATCGAGGTACCCTCCCACGTCTGGCCAACTCCGGGTTGGTTCTTGAACGGCACCGCCCCCGGGGCTGAGGTATGGAGACTCTGTTGATAGGATCATATCGACGTCACCACTAAGTATCCTATGTTGGCAGGTCAAACTCCGCATCTCTGAGTCCCCGGCTACATGGCACTTCATCCGTATCGATGAGTAGAATACCCAGAGGCTCCCAGATCAAGTACGGTGAAGAGACCGTAGTTGTGTATTGCGAAAGGCTGAGATCGTGTTTGTTGTCCCGTTAGTGAGATTGGAATATATGAAATGCAATTATCCACACGATGACATTCGGGGCTGAAGCGCTGAGAGTTGCATTTTGACATGAGATTCTAAAGGAGATAGGAAACACTGGAATGTCTAGTGATCTCTCTTTGGGCAAAAGTGATAGTAGTGCATGGCTCCAACAAACTCTTACCAGCAGCGTATAGCGGATGATCGATGAGAACCCGAGAACGTATGACACACGATACATATTCCCATTCACTTGTCGATATGACAATCCAGAAATACTAGCGCACATACATAACTTGAACCATCCGACCAGAAAAGACGAAAAATCACGATACCAATGGTCTCAGGCAGCTGCCACGTCGACGGACGATACGGCATCCTTCTGCTCTGGACTAAACTGCAGCGAGAGTGCATCAAGCCAATCCTTGACACCGTCCGTACCACCATCCAATGCCATCGAAAGTGCGTGCCGTCCCGATCGTGCACCCACCCCAACGCGGGTTGGTGTAGATGCCAACAAGCACCCCTCGCTCATCCGCCTCAAGCGCGGGGACAAGCGTGCACCGGACAAGTCCAAGGCGAGACCCACGCCTGAGCTCCTCACAGCACCAATCCCGGCGCCTTTACACGCCAACCGTTCCTTGAGACGGTTGAGCGGCATGTCGTCCTCGTCTTCGGTCGCAGACTCGCTGAGAGGGGGACTGAGAGCAGCCACGGGGGACGAAACATACGCATCGGCATCATACCATGGGATCGCAGTGAGATCCGCGTGAGACTGGGAGCGAGCATAGTCATGCGTACGGTCGAGTTTGCCGGGGAGCCGCGCGCCGTGACGACGCCACATGCAGGCGTATGCGTCGGGGTGGTGGAAATGCAGGTATGGCTTGTCTTTGGAATGCGGGGCGAGTGCGCGGGTGCGGTGATGTTGGCGCTGGTCATGGCTTTGAGGGTGCGCCTCGACCGGCGGGCTAGGCTCCGAGGAGAGGCTCGAGTTGGCATCGTCGTCGTAGGGCTGAATCGAACTCTGGGAGCGCGATATGAGTGCGTGTGAGACGGTCGTGAGCGCGAGCGATGGCTCTTCTGGGTGGTCGAACGGGCTGCCAAGGATCGGATCGGCCAGGACGGGATTGTCGGTCTTGCAAGGGGTGCTCGTCCATACTTTCACAGGGCTCCAGCGTCCAGGCGGCGGGGAGCCGATCGGGGCAACGATGGGCTCAGGGAACGCGGGGTCGGTGTTTGTCGAGACCTTGAGAGGGCTTCCTGAGAGTCTTAGTTTATTGCGATCCAGGGGGGCGGAGGTCGGCCAGGGCTCGGAGTACGGGCAGTCGGTCGCGGGTGGGAGCGGTGCAAGGTAGCATCTGTCTGGTGGTGTGAGGGGTACGTACGACGATCCAGTGTGAGATGTGTCGGGCGTTCCTTCCCGGAAGCTTGTCACGGTCGCGGCAGGGAGTCCTGGGAGGTTTGAAGGAGGGATAGCCAAGCCAAGTTCGGCATCGTGTGGGGAGGAAGTCGTGTCCTGAGAAGCGATTTGGGTTTCATTTCCTGGGGAGCGAGTGCGAGTGCCCTGAGCGCGAGAGAGCGAGATCGACCTCGGCGTAAGGAGGATCGGCCTGAGGTGAGAGTGGGCGCGTGTGAGGGCGTCGTTTGTGGTGCGGTTGGCGGTCGGGAGGGTGAAGTCTGGAGAGCGAGTGAAGAGAGCGAGTAGGGAACGGACGAGTGTCAAGACGAACGACCAGACGTTGCCAAAGACGGCGGCGACGGACATCTTGGTGGTGCACTCTGCAAAAGAACGGACGCTGCTGAACCTCGACGGACCCACGCGGGTGATATTTCAAGCCTCCTCGCTGCGGCTGACATCCTGGACGCGGCTGACAACGACATGGACGTCCCATCCGCACCGACGACACCGCTCACAGAGTCCTACTCGTACCATTCAACAACCCCAACCGCACCGGGGCCATACATCCTCGGCGTCGACGAGGCAGGTCGAGGACCCGTCCTGGGCCCACTCGTATACGGCGTCGCGTACTGTCCTGTCGCATGGCAAAACGACCTCGAGGGACTTGGTTTCGCAGGTGCGCTCGCTCAGTGTGTTCACGACATGCACGTAACAACGAAATCCAGACTCAAAGACGCTGACGCCAGAGAAGAGGGCAGAGCTGCTCGGCGTGCTCAACGCGGACCCCATCAACCTGGGATGGTCCGTACGTGTCATCAGGTGCGGCACAGACGCGACACGACCACCGCCGCTCACCCGTTCGTCCAGTCCACAGGGAATATCGAGGGGGATGCTCAAAGTGCCGCCGATAAATCTGAATAAACAATCGCAGGACGCGACCATTCAGCTCATCCGCGACGTGCTTCAACGCGGAATACAACTCTCGGATGTGAGCATCTCTTTTCCATAGCTTGTGCCAGACTGAACATGTACAGGTGTATGTCGATGCGCTGGGCAACACTTCGTCTTACGAGACATACCTGTCTTCTGTCTTCCCAGGCATTAACTTCACGGTAACCACCAAGGCGGACTCGAAATTCAAAATCGTCGGTGCCGCAAGTGTAGCCGCCAAGGTCACTCGCGACGCTTGCATCGAAGGGTGGTGTTTTGAAGAACTCGATGGTAACGATCAAGATCTCAAAGGATTTGGAAAGGAGTTTGGAAGCGGGTATCCTTCAGGTTGGCACATTCGCCGCCAAGACTAGAGTCGAATGACTTTACTCCCCGTCTAGACCCCAAGACGAAAGAGTGGATCGGAGAGTCGCTCGAGAAAACGTTTGGGTTTCCTTCGGTGGCGCGATTCTCGTGGACTACCGTCAAAGTCGCCCTCGAAAAGTCGGGACATCCGGTCAAGTGGTATGTCTCTCGAGAACCTTTTGCTGTAGAAATATGACTGGCAACAGGACTGATGAAGGACAGGATGCACTCGTCACGGCGTTCAGCAGTGGTCAAGGTCGTGACAAGGACAGGAGCCTCGTCGCTCGTGATTCATGTCTTCGAAGCGTGGGCACGCTGTAACGTGCATAAATACCAGTACATTACATTCGCAAACGCATCCAAATTCAGAATTGACCCGACCGCGCTAAAGCCCCCTTTGCCCGCTCATGTGCTGGTTGAGATGAGTAAATACTCCCTCCATATCCACGACAACTCACCGGCATGTTTGGCACGTTCCCTATCCAACGCGTCTAAACCTTTGGTTTCGGCAATCTTGTCGATGAAGCCACCCGTGACTGCGGCTCTGATATAGGGGTGAGACCGTTTCACCTGACAGGCGGCGGACAGCCTACAGTAATTCAACGGCCTTTGCATGGTTGGCAGGCTTGTTATTCGCTCTAAGGTGATCTTCGTACGCTTTCGCCCCCTAACGATTTGTGGCAGAAAGCATTGGAAAAATACAAGGCAACGTACCTCGTACGAAGCTGCAGCGGCGATGAGCTCATGAGATAGTTTGGCGGTGTGTCCCCCAGTGACCTGTGGTGACCAAGTCAGTGTGGTCATCGCACTGCTAACTCAGTGTGTACCTGAGCGTATGCGCGGGCTTCGTCAGAATCTTGATTGTACCACATAATGATTCGGTGCAAGGAAGCGTTTGAATGAAGAGGTGTCTTTTATATCACCTCCTATGTGATCGAGGGTCACGTGACAAAATTGCACTGGACGAGTTCGCTCAGTTATTTCAATGTTATCGTTCCTGACTTCTTGTACGAATGCCCCAAATAACGATTCTGAAACGACCGCGCGACGAGGCAGTCGTGACCCAGCGCAAGTTCTTCAAAAAGACTTCTAGGGGCAAGGTCATCAAAGGTATGCGATCTAGGTATCCTTGCCCTCATAACGTTCAAGTCTCTTGTAGTACTGCGAGAGCGCTACCTACGCGATGACATATACTGTGGCATCGTCGCGTGTCGGATCTGCGCTGGTGCAGTCAATCCTGTCCTGCCTGTTACAGGCGACACCACCCACAAGCAATTCACGACTGGTCATTATATCCTCCCAGACACCAACATATTTCTGTCTCAGGTCATCTCTCCCTGTCCAGTACATCCAATCCTGACCATCGACTCTTTCAGATGGATTTGATGGAGTCTCCGAGCTTTACGCCACCCATCATACTTTTGCAGACGGTCCTAGAGGAAGTCCGGCACAGATCCCTCCCGCTCTATAATCGCCTCAAAGCGCTGGTAAAGGCGGACGACAAGAAGATTTGGGTCTTTTACAATGAGTTCAGATCGTTTGTCTTCTTCCTCCTTTCCCTCTTCCGCTATTCACTCCCGTGCAGAGAGACCGCGGTCGTGACAGAGGAAAATGAGACCCCCAATGACCGCAACGATAGAGGTACGGTCAGACGCGTTCCCAATTATCTCAACATTGACGTCCACAGGCATTCGAAGAGGCGCGGAATGGTACAATACCCACCTTGCACTCGCTCGCCCTCCCGTTCGTAGCCAAACACGCAAAGTTCCCCAGGTCGTCCTACTCACAGATGATGTTGCCAACCGACAAAAGGCCGAGGCCGAAAAAATACCGACAATTTCAAGTAGGACTTCTTCCCCCTTCTACTGTCCGCTAACTACCTGTGTTTCGAACAGTCCGCAAATATGTCGAAGGAATGCAGCAAGCAGAAAAACTTTTAGACGTCCTCTCTGCGACGGGCAGGGATGATGTTGATCAGACAAGGGCGGCAACCACCACACGAACAACCCTCTATTCCAACGTATGCTTCATCTTATCGAATATGAGATTCGGTACATGTTGATTCCATCAGTACCTCGCTACTGCTATGCTTCTGGCTGGCGTCAAAGCAGGGGAACTCCATCAGGGCCACTTCAATGCCAATCAATACAATTACTTAGAGGTTCGTCTGGTTCACCAAGTCTTGGGACAGTTTAAATGACATCTTCTTCCAGGGAACCGTACCTGTCCCTGCCTTCACGAAGCCCGTGCTTCTAGTTGGCAGGGAAAATATGAATCGTTCTGTGCACGGAGATGTCGTCGTTGTCGAAGTTTTCGATGAAAGTGAATGGAAGGCTCCAACCGACGAGGTGGTTGATCAAGAGGGTGTGTTCTTTTCCATCACAGCCTCGTCATCTCCGAGTCCCGATGGTTGTTTTCAGCCACTCTAAAAAACGACAATGCAGAAGACTCGGAGGAGGAATCCGACGGAGATGAATTCAAACTTCGCGAGGAAACGAGAGCACTTCGTTCAGCTAGCACCAAGAAAGGATTCGCCGAGAGGCAACCCACCGGTCGCGTTGTCGGAATTATCAAACGGAACTGGCGCGCGTACGTCTTCCACTTGTGATTGTAACATTTTATCATTTCTTAACGTGACTGTTTCTTGTCTAGTTACGTGTGCCATCTCGATGCGGCTTCCCTTCCGTCTACGGTCTCGACGTCCCTCTCGACTCAGACTGTATTTGCCCTTCCGCTTTCTAGACTACTCCCTCGTATCCGACTTCGTACTCGTCAAGCTCCGGCGCTTCTTGGACAAAAGATTCTCGTAACGATCGACCGATGGGACGTGCATTCGCGATATCCCGAGGGTCATTTGGTTCGTGCACTTGGAAGAGCAGAAGACAAGGAAACGGAGCAAGAAAGTTTATTGCTAG
>JBBPUH010000527.1:0-10824 GCA_038094555.1 Boletus aff. phaeocephalus
GTAGATTATAACCACCTCGGTTAATCCTAGAAACCTCCCCCCGTGGTTTAAGTATCAGGGTCTTGACCCGTGGGTTAGGATTCCCCACTGACACCGTTTCATCTTGCTGTGACCCAGTGGCAGGTAGATTACCTGAGGTATGAGGGAACGTCTTGTGCTGTGTGAGGGGTGGTGGAGTTACCGTCCGTTTGGGGGGAAGATGGATTGGCATATCAGAGGAGAAAAATGACGATGATAAGACCAATGGGACACTGTTACTTTGGGCATACTGGATTGTTACTGATAACCCCCCTCCTTCGACCTTTATACAGCTACCTTGATAAAGCAGGACCAAGGTAAAGGAGTACCTCAGCGTCCTTCACAACTGTCGCGTCCTCACGTAGTCCCAAATCATCTATTCTTGTTCTAGGTGTACCCTTGTACCCTTGTATTCTTGTACCCTTGTACGTGAATATGTCTCTCGTGGCTCACACAAATTCTTACTCGGATCACCGGCGCTATGTGATATGTTTGTTGCTAGCTTCACTTCTCAGCACAGTCTCACTCTTAGTGGGTATGGATTAGGCATGGTAAGCATTGTGGCGGAGTTCGAAATCAGCCATCACTATTTAGTATGAGTGGAGTATCATCCACACTGGTTTCCTTCCTTCACTCCCCTACATACCCACTCATTAACACCTACTTACCGCACTAATAGTTACATACCCTAAGGTTACCCCATACCTATAGCCACTATACTACACCTACATTGCGTTTAGTTACCCCTAAAAAACAAATTATGTTTGTTATTTGTGCCCTAAGTTAGTAGTAAACGTACACCCCTTGATACACCCACATGGGATCATTGTTGTTTTGCTCCCTTCATTACGCGTACTCGGATATGCTCCTTAACCAGTTACCTCACTAAAGCTCAGTATGGTAGTTCCTATTATTGCTCCCTGACAACACCCAAGAACAAAAAGCAACACTGTACTTATACCCTGAAGAAAATGAATCTGCCTTCATCATACAATATGAATGCTACTCAGAATGTGAGCAGAGCAACATCCATGCTCTTTTGTCCTTTCTACTAACAGTGATATAGTTGTCTCTCAAGTTCACCCTTGTGCGGCACACCAAAGCCTTGAATACAATCGTAATAAGCCCTTGTAGCTCCATGCTCCTGAGTGGTGGTAAGTTTCGCTTCACTCTCCAAGATTCCTCTCTCACTATCAAATCAGGTAATGATAGTCGTGTCGTCATTTGGAATTTATCGTCAGGAGAGATGATTCAAGAAGTCTGTATCCCCTCCGCTGGATTTATATCTTGTCTCATGTGGATCGAACTGTCTGACAAGGAGGACGCATTTGTGTTTGGTGCCTCTGATGGGAACATTCATCTCTATGGTCGACCCAAGGACAAGCCCTTGTTCTCATTCCCTTCGATCACACTCGCACATGGCAGTGCCATCGAGTCTTTTGCATGGGATCCTGTTCGGAGTCGTTTGGCAAGTACGGGCAGCGGTGAAGTTAAGTTATGGAAAGTTAGCCCAGAAGCCAGTATGTTTAATCATTGTCTATCTGAACGATCATCCTTGTACTAACTTCCTCAGAATCATTCATTTCATTAAGCCCGGATGCCGAGAAGCAACCCTACATTGCTCGTTCTGTTCATTTCTGCGACGAAGGTTCAAGCCTCCTTGTCAGTTATCTTGAAAGTGGCTTTGTGTGCGCCTTATTTTCCCTCCTTGTATCCTTTACCGAATGTGCTTACAGTGCTGGACTTGCAGATTCTGTTTCTCTTGCGATCCATGGGATTTCAAGTGGAAAAAGAAAGTCAATGGATGCATGTATGCCTTTCCTCTCTGTCCTTGTTTTTGGAGTTGATCATTCCTATAGCGGCAGTACTTATCTCGATGGCCAACACCTTTTAATCACCAACCTGCATGACGGCATCGATCGCTACACCCTGCCTACAATGCATCACAGTCAGATATATCGTCATTCCATTCTTGTCAACGTTCCCCTCCAGATTTCAGTTGCACACAAACTAGGATGGGTGATAGTCGGCGGGGACAATGGTTTTGCTAGGGTATTTGATTATCAAACAGGTACTTTCCATGAGAGGTTGGATCATGGTGGCCGTATGTATTTTTTTACAGCTCGACTGTGAGTGCTCTGACCCCCCAATCTTCAGCCGGAGACCGAATTGTTGCTGTTGCAGTGAGTTGTCCCCAGATGGTCTCTAACTTCAACTTGAATCCTATTAGGCCTTTGAAGGAACAAATAGTTGCATAGTTGCAACGGGGAGTGCATCAGAAGGTCATAGCACTGTGAAAGTGTGGGCTCTACAAAAGCAGGTGTGTTATTTTCCCCCCTCCGTTGTCAATCTGTTGAGTGAACCCAGCGCCCTTTGCAGGGTTCCTCGCCCCCTACCATGCAAAATCTTCGCCAATCCTCTTCATCTACTAAGCAGATAGTGATCTTTGCCATTATTTATGTCCTCATGAACATTATTATGCAATACCTTAGCCTTTTTACCCCGTACAACACCTTCGTTACGATACGAGACTTGACCGTATCTGTGGTCCATTCCAGTGACTCTCCCGTTAGCCCTTCCATTAGCTCTTCTCCGATCCATCCCAGTGATTCCCCTCATAGTCTCCCCCTTAGTTCCTGTGCACTCTATCCCAGTGTCTCCCCCATCAGCCCCCCCTTCAGCATGCCTTAACCCCCCTGATCCCGGACAATCCATCCATATGTAATGTAAATACCTCCAGAACCATGCTCTGCTTCTCAAACGGCTAATTGCGCAATTATGTATACGTAGTACACGAGTCTACATTGGCCAGCGTGTATACTCACTTGACTGCAGTAGCTTACCACCAACTATATTATTTTCAATGCTACGCCTCACCCCGCGGTTCCCCTCACGTTGTGCCCTCACCATCAAATGCCTTCTAATGCTGTAAGTTCGGCGTTACCCTGTATTCGTGTATAATCACTCACCCTATTTAGTGCCTTCATTGCCAATATCCCGGTGGTCCACGGCATGCTTATTGCATGGCAAATTTTTCCCTGCTTCAAGGGAATGATATCCTGATTGGTCGCATAGGTGTCCCTCCACAAACTAGCTCCGAAATCTCTGTATTCTTGGAAGGGATCCTGCATGGCATTCGGAATTGGTAGGTGCCTCCGAACCATCAAGAAGTACTCCTTTCCACCCGCTGATGAGATTCCAAAGATGTTTTCGATTCTCCCTGGGATGGCCGCTAGTCCATCGTTGAAAAAGATGGTACAATCAGTTTTGGATACCTCATGCGTAGCATATTGAATACCACATAAACGGTAACATTTATACGTTGCAATCTTGCTATTCTGAGTGTTGATTCCTCTCGCGCAGAGTGCATTGACAATATAGTCGGATGTTGGGGTTTCTTCACTAGGGTGATGGTCGTCGCGCATGCTTGGTATGTTGCCCACTGTCGCTATTCCACGCAGAAGACTGAGGTCTGCATCAAACGAAGTTTCTCCCTGTGTTTGTCTGGATGCCTGTAGTATGGCGTTCACACGTTCAATGGTGCTGGTGGAATCCTTCTCTTGAAGGAGGACTCTTACTTTCGCTCCTGCACAGAAAGTAAGAAGCATAGTTTTCTCCATTTCACCTTCATTCCTGTGAGCTTTACTGACATTCCTTCTGGTCCTGTTTACTTACCCATTTTGTAGTTCGTGTTGCTCTTCTGCAATGCGCCGATTATCCGTTCAAACGGAAACATCCACCATCCGTGCATTGGGCCATACCTTCGCAAAATTCAGTGGTGAAAACCAATAAACAAATAGACAGTAATCTGTACCTCTCGAAAAATTCATGGATGTGCAATGCTGCATGGTGATTAGGCCGCCAAGCTAGGTCCGGGAAGAGGTCTTTGATCGATTGCAAGTAGGCTGTCATATACCCTGCATACTGACGTGCATGTTCACCAGACGTAACATGAGATGTTCCCCATCTGATCGCCATAGCTAAGAGCATTGTACTGTGTGTCAGCTTCTTCCTTCGCGCACTCTTTTCATCTCCGGTGCAATCGGTACCCCACAGTTTGAGGAGTATGACTGGAAGGTCAAACTCAATACTCGATCTCCATTGATCTGCTTTCAGTTTTCCGTGGTCGGCGTTGCCAAGGTCGATAGGGGGTCCCCTGTGCCAGGAAGGTCTTCATATTTTCTCTAAACACTCCTGAATCTGATTGATTTCCTCATTGGTTAGAGGTTCGTAGTTTCGTAATTTCTTGTCTGTGCGCCTTTCATTGTTAACGCTGCATTTGTCCACAAGTTCTTGCCCCACGAAGGATCCTTCATCCACTTTCATGTGAACACTTTCCTGAATCGTCCTTGTGAGTACCACCTTCAAGATCGTTATGTTAGATACGTCTTCTGTAAATGTGTGCCGCTCACCGATAGCAGCGCTTGAATTATCTCCTGTTTTTTAGGAACCTTTCATGATGAGTTCACTAGGTGGTATACATTGCGCTCATCAAGCAGTTTCCGAAGAGTAGGCGCATGCAATCGACCTAGCGCAGCCTCAGTCGGATTGGTTTGTAGGATTTCCCTGCCTTTCGCTAGCTCCTGTTTGTCAACCAGTTGATTGGGACCTCTGGAGTCGCGTAAGTCCTTGTTCACTTGTTTATCAATAACGATGAGGTCTCTGAACTGGAACTGTGTTAGCCCGAGGAAAAGATTGTGCATGCCGTCGATAATGAGGAAACAAGTTGGGTTCCAGTATGGCAAGCGAAGTAGCTCAGACCACCGCATGCCCGTCTCCTTGAAAATTCAGTCGCGCTCTTTCTTGGTATCTGCGTCTCTCCATTCAACAGCCGCATCATAATGGTGCTGGTAGGTACGATGCCTCCAACTGTTGTAGTCAAAATTTCCTTTCTCTGACTTGTTTAACCAGCAGAAATAACACAAATGGCGCGACGTAGGGGCTGCAAAACCGCCAATTTTCCGAGCAGCTGGCAAATCACTGATAACCAGAGCAATAACCGAGTGTATCAAGCGACCCATGGAGTGTGTCACATCCCAGATTTTCGTGAAGTCCATCTCCGGACATCTCCGGAGTTCCGGACGTCACGTCAGTCCTTGGGTCCAGACTATTTCGGAGTTGGCACTCCGGACGTTTACTTTTTATATTCATCTCCTTTTGTTCTAGTTCACATTCGTAAGTCTGTATTATTCTCTTAGTAAGATTTCTCGGTTTCCGTTCTTCTCCGTATTCCGTCTTATTCATCACTGTGTACATCGCCTTCGCTTAACCCTCTTACTTACCAATCTCTGGTCCGGAGTTCTACCGGACACTTAGTATATAAACCCTGTACTTCATTCGTAGATACCTCAGTTTGAATATTAAATAAGTCACCTCCAGTTCCGAGTCTGACTTCCTCTATTCTCTCACATCTCCGTTCCGTTCCAAATACGAGGACAAGGGCTTGACAAGGGAGCGACACATAAGTCCTGCGCCGACGTCCTCACCCCCTCCATATCTCCAATCTCCAGACCTCCGGTCGACTTCGCTCGACAACACTCGCGCTTTGTTCCCCTTTCCCCCCGGACCTCCGTCAGACTTTGATCCGGAGGACCCGGACTTGACAGTATATTCAAACTGACTCTTGTCAAGTCTTCCGACTCTACCCAACCCTATGTCTTCGCATACGCGCACTTCTTGCGCTGGCATCCTGCAGAGCACCTTTGGCACCTCTCGCACCGTGCCAGGCAAATTTATCAGTCTAACCCAACGCACGCCACCACCCTCTATCTCCCAGAGGTGGCGTCCCCTATCTCCGCTTACTCTGCTCCCTGAAAACACCATCGATGAACCCCGTTTCACCGTCATTCCAAATGACGACGAGTTCGGTCTCTTCCGTGATCGTTGTCGTCCAGACACCCCACTTTCCGGACACCAACCCGGACTTGAAGCTATAGGTCATGGTGGAATCGGAGGTGGTGGTGGTGACGGCGGAGATGACCCCGACGACCCCAATGATGACGGAGATGACAGAGATGACGTCGATCGTCTCCTCCGGGGCGATAATGACGATGAACCTCCCAACGACGTTCCCCTGGCTTTCGAGCCGTTTAACCAACTCGCAGACGCAATCCGGGACATGACCCGGCAAGCACTCCGTCGTAAGGAATCTTCCGACGACACAAAGACCAAGGTCCGAGAACCGGACACTTTCGACGGGTTTGACCCAAAGAAGCTCCGCCCTTTCATCGTCCAGTGCGAAATAAATTTCCAGGCGAATCCAAAGTCCTTCAAGAAGGATCGCCAGAAAGTGACGTTCGCCCAGTCCTACCTCAAGGGTATGGCGCTGGACTACTTCGAGCCGGATTTGCTCGGAGATTTAGCTCCGGCCAACTGCCCTTTGTGGATGGACGACTGGCAGTCATTCCTCTATGAACTCCAGTCCAACTTCGGACCCCACGACCCTGTTGCCGAGGCAGAAGCTCAGCTCGAGCAACTGCATATGAAGGAGACCCAACGCATCTCCAAGTATATCGTCGAGTGGAATCGTCTCGCAAACCAAGTCCGTGAATGGGGACCCGGTGCACTCCGCCAGAGTTTCTACAACGGACTTCCGGATCGTATTAAGGACGAAATCGCCTGCCACGGCAAACCCTCCTCCATCCACGACATGCGCACTCTCGCGCAACAAATCAACCAGAGGTACTGGGAGCGTAAGGAGGAAATCTCCCGTGCTTCAAAGGCCTCCAGATCGACCTCTGGCAACCCCCACTCCCACAAGTCGTCGAGCTCTGCTCCGACTTCTTCCTCTTCCAAGCCTAAGGACGACAAGTCCAAAGGCTCCCCGTCATCTTCCAACTCCGGTTCTTCCGGGGGAGGAAACAATAACAACTCCGGCAAGAAGGGTAACACTTCCACCCCTTCTACAATTTCTTCCAAGCTCAGCAAAGACGGTAAACTCCTTCCTGAGGAGCGTCAGCGCCAAATCCGTTTAAATCTTTGTCTTTTCTGTGGTGAGAGTGGTCATTCCGCCAAGGAATGCCCAAAGTCCACCTCTAGAGCGTCGAAGGCCTGTGCTGCGTCAGTCACTCCGGACGCGCCAGCCTCGACCTCCGCTTCCTCGGAGGCGAAAAAATAGAGCGCAACTCTCGAGCATCCGCACAGGCTGGGAGTCGTGTTGATCCGGACTGTGCTCTTACGGAGTTACGTCTCAACGTGTCCGCTCTTTCCAATCCTAATTCTCTTCGTCCGCTTGTCTCTGTACATAATGTCTCAGATGTTCCCGTTCTTGTTGACTCCAGTTCTACTCATTGTTTCATAGACGCTAAATTTGTAGAGAAACATGAAATTTCCACGTACTCCGTCCCTCTGATTAATCTCCATCTCTTCGACGGATCCTCCACTTCCATCATTACCTCCACCGTAGACCTCACGATCACCTTCCCATCTGGCATTTCCACCTCCGACGTATTCTACGTAACCTCGTTGGATCCTGCATGCAGCCTTGTTCTCGGACATTGCTGGCTCACCCATTACAATCCGTTGATTGATTGGGTTACGAGCAGCATCACTTTCCGGACTCCTGCAGACGGGATGCCAACCCCGATATTGACCTCCGTACCTCCGAAGGACCCTCCGTCGTTCATCGACGCTCCTTCGCCCACTCCGGACTCGCCCAGACCCCCCGGACTTCCAGCTCCTCACATCTCCTTTGTCAATGCAGCAGCTTTCTATTGAGCCTGCAAGATGGAGGGCTCAGTCCAGTTCTCCCTTTCTCTTCAATCTACTGAAAACATCTCCGCTCGCTCCGCCTCCGCCTCCACCGCATCGTCTTCTGACGAGAAGATCAACCTCTCCGGTGTCCCTCCGGATTACCACGATTTTGCGGATGTTTTCAGCAAGCAAAAGGCCGACACTCTAGCTCCTCACAGGCCCTATGATTTGAAGATCGATCTGGAAGAAGGTGCAGAACCCCCGATCGGAAAGATCTACTCCGTTTCTCCTACTGAACAACAGGCCCTCCGCGACTTCCTGGACGAACACCTCAACATTGGTTTTATCCGTCATTCTACGTCTCCGCATGCAGCTCTGGTGTTGTTCGTCCGGAAGAAGGACGGCTCCCTTTGACTTTGCGTCGATTTCCGAGGATTGAACAAGATCACACGCAAAGACTGCTACCCACTTCCCCGTACCTCCGACCTCTTAGATGCTCCCTCCAGTGCCAAGGTTTACACTAAGATTGATCTCCATCATGCGTACCATTTGGTCCGTATTGCGGAGGGAGACGAGTGGAAGACCGCCTTCCGGACTCGTTACAGCTCTTTCGAGTGGTTGGTAATGCCGTTCGGACTTACAAATGCTCTGGCGGCCTTCCAGCGGTTTGTCAATAATATCTTTGCAGACATGCTAGACGTTTGCGTCGTGGTCTACCTCGACGACATTCTGATCTACTCTCACGACATGGAATCGCATTGCAAACACGTCCATGAAGTTTTCTGGCGTCTCCATGCCAATGGCTTGTACGTCAAGCCGGAGAAATGCAAATTCTACTCCGATACAGTGGAGTATCTCAGATATGTGCTCTCCCCTTCCGGCCTCTCCATGGCCTCCAATAAGATCAAGACTATCATGGACTGGCCTGAACCCAGGAAAGTCAAGGACATTCAGTCCTTCCTCGGGTTCACCAACTTTTATCGCCGCTTTATACAAGGTTATTCGGATATCATGGTTCCCCTCACGCGTCTCACCCGGAAAGAAGTCCCTTGGGATTTCTCCGACGCCTGTCAGAAATCCTTCCAACGCCTCAAGGACGCCTTCACATCCGCTCTGGTGCTCGTTCACTGGATTCCGGATGTCCCCATTACTATTGAAACTGACGCCTCCGACTACGCCGTCGCCGGAATTCTTTCCATCACAACTCCGGACGACAACGAACTCCATCCTGTCGTGTTCTTCTCCTGGACCTTAACCAGAGCAGAACTGAACTACGACACTCATGATAAGGAGTTACTGGCAATTTTCGAGGCTTTCAAGTCATGGCGTCACTATCTGGAAGGCTCCGGACTCCCCATAGATGTTATCACGGACCACAAAAATCTAGAATATTTTTCCACCTCCAAGCTCCTGACACACCGCCAAGCCCAGTGGTCCGAATACCTCAACCAATTCAATTTGGTTGTTCGGTACCGGCCTGGTAAGCTCGGAGCGAAACCGGACGCTTTGACTAGATGTTGGGACATCTACCCCAAAGAGGGGGATAAGGACTACGCTCGCGTCAACCCCAACAATTTTAGGCCAATCTTCACTCCGGAACAGCTCGCGTCATCCCTCTGGGCTACGTTTTTAGAAGTTCCATTACTCCGGGCCTCAGCTTTAGTCGACCTCGAGCAACTCCACTCCGACATCCTATCCACTCTCCCCAACGATCCTGTCGCGTCCATCCACCTCCAATCCAAATCTGAGTCACCCGATCCAAGATGGAGTGTTAACTCCGAAGGATTCCTCCTATGGGACAATCACATTTACGTCCCAGAAGCTGACAATCTCCGACTCCGTATACTCCGGACATTCCACGATCATCCTACAGCCGGACATTTCGGTCAAAACCGGACATTGGAGCTTATTCGTCGCGAATACACTTGGCCCAACATCAGGACTTTCGTAAAGAACTACGTCAGTTCTTGTACAGCCTGTGCTCACGCGAAGACTCCTCGTCATCATCCGTACGGACTCCTGAAACAGCTTCCGGTTCCGGAGAAACCATGGAATTCCATCTCCATGGACTTCATCGAACAGCTTCCACCTTTGGAAGGTTATACCGCCATCCTTGTGGTCGTAGATCGACTATCCAAACAGTCAATCTTCATCCCGACTCACGATACAATCACTTCTGCCGAACTCGCCAAGTTATTCCTCATACACGTCTTCTCCAAGCACGGAGTTCCCTCCCATGTCACCTCCAACAGGGGCTCCGAGTTTGTCTCCCATTTCTTCCATTCTTTAGGTAAAGCCCTGGAGATGCGCCTCCACTTCACCTCCGGATATCACCCAGAGGGGGATGGTCAAACGGAGCGCGCTAATCAAACTCTAGAACAATACCTTCGAATTTACTACAATTACCAACAGGACAACTGGTCCGAACTCCTGCCTCTCGCGGAGTTCGCATACAACAATGCTCCTAGTGCTACTACAGGAGTATCCCCATTCTTCGCCAATAAAGGCTACCACCCCAACTTCTCCGTCCACTCCAACCTCGACCTCACCTCCTCCGCAGCGAAGTCCTATGTCACGGACTTGGACGAACTCCATGAGTTCCTCCGGTCTGAGATGCTGGAAGCACAAAAACGCTACCAAGGACCAGCAGACAAGAAACGAAGTCCAGCTCCAGACTTCAAGGTCAGAGACCAAGTCATGCTTAAGGCCAAATACCTCCAGTCTACTCGACCATCTAAGAAACTATCCGAAAAGAATCTGGGTCCTTTCACTATCATCGCCAAACCTGGTACTCACTCCCTCACACTCCGCCTACCCGAATCCATGAAATCCGTACATCCAGTATTCCACGTCTCACAGTTGGAACCCTCAATTCCGAACACCATTCTGGACCGCGTCCAACCTCCGCCACCTCTGGTAGAGGTTGACGGCGAGCCCAAGTATGAGATCGAGAAGATACTCGACTCCAAGATTGATCGGAGAGGGCGTCACTGCCAACTCCTGTACTTGGTACGGTGGTTAGGATATGAAGGAACTGACGACGAGACTTCATGGTTATTAGCAACGGAGTTAGGACATGCAACAGACCTTGTAACGGACTTCCACCGGAAGTAC
>JBBPUH010000529.1:0-10802 GCA_038094555.1 Boletus aff. phaeocephalus
ACTGACACGCTTCTGGATGCAAAGTTGCATCGTGTGTTGCGTGCTTCAGGCTACGATCATGTGCGACCATTGACGGTCTTTCAAAGTCTTTCGGAGTGAGCGTCCGCCCTTGAAGAATTTTACCCATGTGCGTGTCCATGAACGGCAGTCCTCTCCTTCGAATGTTGAGTAGTGTCATGATGCACGGGAGTGGAGAGTCCACAAAGGTGTTCTCAATATCTTCGAGAGCGCCAGGGATGAACAGGTTGCGCCTTGTCGCGGTCGCGGTACCCGTAGGCGTGATTCCGAGAAACTGAGATAAGCGAAGATATGATTCGTGGTCTCTGAGATAGAGTTGCCCAGCGAACACATTCAGCTGGTCGATCAGGATCTTCAGATCCCAGGACGGTGTCCAGTCATCAGGAAGAGGGGGGATGACATAAAATTTGAGGTCATCGGATGGCTTCATCTGCTCCGTCGTGCGAGGTAGATAGAGATGGAGGTGAACATGCTTGCTGATCCTGATCGCTGGCATCAGGCGATCGGCTTCGAATGGGCTCAGCAGGACGAGCACGCGGTTGCGACCCTTGAAACCAGAAAGGACCCATTGGACTGGACGTAAGTATTGATCCGGCCTCCCCTGAGTGGACTCGGGTTTGACCGTCCTGCAAAAGTCCTCTGTGGCCAGGATAAACGGACTCCAAACTTGTACTTCCCGAGAAGCAGCAGAACTCTTCTCGAGGCTCGTGAAGACGGGGCGAAAAGCGGTGCTGATGAGTGAAGAAGGGAGGAAACCGGTTGTTACGAAGGCCACCACGTCTGGATGCAGTGAATGTTCCGCAGGTTCTGCCTTTGGCGCCAGCTCCACTTCTCGCTCGCGCTCAAGCTGGCGCGAAACCTCTCTCTCTTGTTCTTCATCTAACGACACTTTACGAAAGGATGACTTAACACCTCCCAGGTAAATGCAACGTTGCCGGATATCCGGGTCCATTGCAACCAATGGGTTCGAAGTCTCGCAAGGTGAGTAAAGGGCAGCTAGCGATCGATATTCTGGCTGAAGCCATGCCTCCGTCATCTTCTCTGGTGAGAGTTCATTCCTACAAAAACGGGCCCAAGCATCATACCTGGATCTATGATCCATACCTTGTTGTGCCCAGTGATAAGCCCGTTGTTGAATATCGGTCAAAGTCTCGCGGATGGCCCAGTTTAAGATATCGGCGGTAGTGATCATATCCTTCTTGGCGGCCGTAAAACGAATGTCCCGATCAACTCCAGGTGGGGCGAAAAACATGACAGAATGACCATGACCGAGCATCCGCATCCGCATGCAACCTAAGACGGTGAATTATGAAATTTGTCAAATGACACCATAGTGTCAATACTAACCTTGCACTAACTGATCTTTTGTGACTCTGGGCCCCAAGGTAACGGCGGCCCGGAACCCCTTTGGAAACTTAAGATCAGTACCTCTCGTGTGTGCGTGATCCAGATACGTAATGCAACGATCCACTTGCTGGGCAAGTGGTGACGAAATCAATGGAAGTGTAGTGCCATTTTTTGTGAGTGTCATCAGCTCGTCTTTCTCATTGAAATATATAGCACCAATAGCATCAGAGGCGAGGCGTAACCAAGTTCGGGCTACTTCGCGATTGGATAAATCCAGTATCTGTGCACCAACGTCAAGGAGGACACGTATGCCAGGGTCCTGCGCGACGATCATTTCGAGAAGTTCGTGCGTCGTACATCGTTCGCCATTCTTGTTAGTTGTTGACGTGTAGTGATCGTTTTCACGCTGAAGAAGACAAGCAAGGACCTTTGCATTGGTTCCTTGCTGGTGGTCGAGGTCGTAATGAGAAACTGACATAGGTAATAAATATCTGCCATCTGCAGTTCCGGAGAATCCTGGTATGCTCAACTCGAGTGAGTTCGATGGCAACCCTGCAGAGTCACATGCCACTCACCGGTTATCGGCCGTTCACGCTCCTCTGCTAGATCCCAGCTGGTTCCCGATATCTTCCAAGGAAACTCCTTTGCTTCTCTCGGGAACACGACTCTTGAAAGATAGAAATCTATCGCCCCTTGGTTCCGATTGAAGACTGGAAATATGTACTTGTCCCATTGCTCTAATGACTGGAGATTGATGTCACTAAGTTGTCGAAGAGAATCTGGCATGGAGTCACGTTCACAGTCTTCAATCCACGTCGCGAATTCCGGGACCGGGTTGTCTTGCTCCTGCAAAATTTTGAAGCAGGTTTTCAACTCCTTCTGGCTGAGGCCAGCGTAGTAGTAGGATAAGCAAGTGAGCAGAATGGTGATATCTGGGTGTCCAAACTGGGTGTCATCGGCGGGGACATCTTTGGCTCGGTAAGGGATGGAGAGCCCCCGGGTCCGGAAATTGCTTGGTGGCACAAGGCCATAATCCACACGCCACCTCCGCTCCACAAAAGCGAATAACAAGATGTTGGACGCCAACAGACCGCGGAGAAGCAGTAGCCCTCTCCAAAGACCATTCTGCTGGGATCGTTGGACATACTTATGCACCTCCTTGATTTCCTCAGGGTCGGAATGTTCGCGAGAAATGAACTTTCGGATCGCGAGCTGCAGCGCCGGGTTGGCGTAAGGAAACTTGAAATCGGCAAGTCGTCCGGCCATCACATCTTCCACAACTAATGATACTAAACGTGGGCCAGCGTCTGAACCTTGCAAAATGCGAATGTACGGGAAGGATCCAGGCGGGCCTGGTTCATACTCTATTGCACCGGGAACGTCGTTCACAAGGGAGGAGGTGTGCTTCTTAACGAGTCTGAGAATTCGTTGAATGATCGTCCACCTGTCAGGGTATCCATCCATGTGTTCCTTAAGCCCGATTGCATAGATCAGCTGGCAGCGGGTGTGAAGGATTTCGTCGCTCTCGTCCATGATGTCTCGAGCATAGGAATGAAGCCACTGCTGAAGCTCTGATGATTTGGATGGAACACCCAAGGTACGACGCGGGTTCTCGTCGTGATCGTCGACATCGAGGTGGTTTTGGATTGGGCGGTTGAATGAGTTGCCAAATGACTGACACATGCTCGCCACGTAACTGCCTTTGGTCAACTAGTTCCAAATAATGGTCAGCTAGGAAGGAGGTTCATATAGCTAACAAAATACTCACAGATTTGATCGACATGATCGTCACGGCACGCTCATAAATCGATTTTTGAATCCTCGGCGACCTTCCACAGGTGGCACGTTCGTCTTCGGACAGTTGATCCTCTACGCTCGCCAACTTGAGCGACAAGATGTGCTCAGGTTGTACAACCAAAATTCCGCGGTCATTCATGCATTGCATCATACACTTGTATATGTTATCTATCTTGTAGTTTGCTGGGATGTATTCGTTTTCTTCGTAAGCACTCAGGGCACGAGAGAATGGGAGGTGATATATCTTCCTGTTTGCGAGACCGCCCAGGCACTTCACCAGTGTGCCAAACATCTGGACAGTGAGTGCTTTTGGGACAATGATTCGGACAAGCTGACGGCCGTCGGCGAGAGCAGCGGCAGATATAGGGATGATTACAGATGACTTCCCTTCGCCCATGTTCACTTGCATCACCGTATTTTTTCCCGATTCTGGAGAAATGATTTCCTTTGCGATTTCAGCTTGAACGCTGCGAATGCGGAAGTCCCCTTGTATCTGTCATCGAAAAGGGCAAAGTTCAGTGCGTATGTGTGACGAGTCATAAGCGAAGATACCTGGATTAACAACCAATCAGGATACATCTCCGCACACCATTCATTGCATCCCTCGTTTTCCAATTCTTTATAGAACTCTTCTTCGAGGCCATCCAGAGCAAGTCGGAGTAATCTCCTTGCATGTTGTAAGTCCAATAGAAGTAACGCTAGCGACAACAGACACTTCTTCCAGCTCCCGAGAAGCTTGATGGGTGAGGTGGACGCGAGGCATCGCAACAGGGCATCCGCAGTGATTCGTGGCCACTGCCCTGATCGTTCTAGCGCCCGCTCAAGGGACACAGGATTTGGACCCAGACACTGCTTCAGAACATCCAAGCTCTTGTAGTATCCGACTCTACATTGTACAAAATGGTTCTTGAGGTCCTCTACAAATGGGTTCCCGATCTTTTCGTACTTCACGTAAGACTCCTTGCGAACATGTTGTGCGCTGACATGAAGGCGGGAGATGTATTCGTCTTGAAAGGATGGCTCGGTCTGCATCCGAAGCGGAGTAAACAACTGATGCAATACAGAAGCGTCAACGGACGAGTCGCACTTGCGAACAAGACTAGTGGAAAGTAGAAACGGGTCGCGGGCAGAGCGGGCAGGTAATTCCGGAGGGATTCGGGTGTGAAGTAATTGATCGAGCGTGATTCGCCACTGCACATGCTCAGACGTGTACTGCGGAGGCGCAACTGGACGGGGAAGAGACGACCCCCAGGGTTCTTGGGACACTAGGGGGTCCTCACTGAGTGATTGATTTCCGAACGCTGTGTGTAGTGAGAAAAGGGCGACTTGAGGACGTGGAGAGCAGTATGCCAATACAGGGAGGAGGAACAACGGCCAGAATCGTCGAGCAACAGTCTTCCCTTCTTGTAAAATCTCTTGCACCTTGATCGCCATTCCCCGTGGAAGGTCGGGATTCCATTGTATCCGATCTTGGGAAGGAGGTGATCGTGAAGTCAGAGTTGTCCTTCGCATGGTGTCGTGACTCCCTACTGAGCCCCAGACTTCCGCACATCTCAACAGACAGTCAATAACTGACGCATCGAAGCGCCGACTCTGGTGAACAGCAGATGCTGCAATATAGACGACATCTCCGAGCTCCACATCCGAGTACACATAATCCCTGTCACACTCTTTCAGGAAGAGCGACATTGAACTATCGCCAGCGACGCTCGGTGGGGGCAGAGATGTTTCCCGACTTGCACTCCGCTTTAACCGTGCTGAATTCTTTGGTTTATATTGTTTCTGCCGGCACAATTCAAATGCGATGTCGATCTGGGGGTGGTAGGGATGCGTGTTTCGTATGTCCACTCCTTCCAAGCAATAACTGGAACCCGAATCCCAGTCCATGATCGAATAACACCCAGCTGACAATAAGAGAGACAGTGCTTCCTGGACACCTGTTCTGCCCGTCAGCGGATCTGGCCTCCAGTCAATGCTAGTCTCCTCGTGGAGGTCTGCAAGATGCATCTTGCTCTTCAAGCCGGCGTTCTCTGTCAAGCAACCCAATTCAGTATCCACTTTGTACGCATGGTATTTGACCCGATCTGGGTGGCTCTTCGAGGTAGAGAAAGGATTTGTTTGGGGTATGAGGACACATTTGGGGACAAGCCCCTCAACCTGCACCTTTGACTGGAGGACAAGCTGGTTTTCTAAACCGAACAAAGTGCCTATATGCTGATCCTTGTCGTAGACCATTTCCTTGAAGTCGCGAGATTCAAGGTCTCCGTTTTCGTTAACAAAAAAGGACAAACCATAGCGAGGCAAGGTCACGAACAATTGTGGCAATGGTGAAGCATCGTTGGTCGACGTGGTGACTATGAGATTTTCGGAGCGTTCTAGACACCCTAAGCGACCCCACACCATTGCCCAGCTTGGGCTCCGGATGTCTACAAGGAATTCTTGGGCCTTGTACATGCAATACTTGCCAGGTACACAATTAACTCGCCAGTTCTCGAGAGAATGCTTCCACAGACTCCGGAATGGGCGTATTTCAATCGTGGATGTGGAGATATTGAGCCAGTGGATATGGCACTCGACAAGGATTGTCGGAAGGTCTCCTTTCAGCTTTTGTTGTGGAATCAGCTCCAAAACGACATCCGAATCTTTCTCCTGCGCTTGGATCACTAGATCCTCACCTCTGACTGAAAAGTGCACCTGTGCTCATGTGAGCTCTCCATTGGTACTTTATAGGACTAGGATACCCACGAAATGTTCAGAAACCATAGCTAGGGTGGCGAAATTCATACCTGGGAGACTGGATGGAATGACAACAAACGATTCCTGAAAGAGTAAAACATCCAGTAATCCATTAATGTTGGGATGTGTATATGCACGTACACCGTTAAAAATTTGCTGGTATACTGGGTGTCCCAGAATTTCTGGTGGCAACCCACCCAATGGCTGACCATCAACCAAAAGTGACCCATCAAGTAAATCAATGACCACAGTTTGGGGGCGCCGATTACCCGTTGTAGATGTCTGACATGTAAGCCAATGAGAGTTCAGTGGTTTCCATCGGCAGTCACCTGGTCGATAGCCAGGCCAAACGTTGCGAACTGCCAGATCAATGCCCTGATCTGAAACGTTTGCCAGTATAGCATCCCTCAAAACCACCTCAAGAATGGGAGCGAGGCGCTGGTCTCGTTCATGGATAATACGTGGATACCGGCTGGAGAAACCTGAAACATTAGGATTTATGGATCAATAAGCGTCTACACGTTTGATCACATACTTATTGGGACGGTCGCATGAATGAAGATGCCACATGAAAGGAGTGCTTCAATGTCCTCTGCGGCAAAGACAATCTTGCGCAGTATGGCGAGGTCAATATCACATGTGCTCCGACAGGTGGTGGCCATCTCCCACAAGAGTTGGCGGCACCGAAAACCCGTAGGAGCCTGGACCAGATTGTATGATAGCTCCTTGACCCACGTAAAGGACTTCCTGCGTATAATTTGAAGAAGTCGGATGGCTTTCTCCGAGACATCCTCACAGGGACTTGAGGCGAGTAAACGGGTAACCAAGAACGAGATCGTGTTCGTTGCGATCCCATCTGATGAGCTGACAGCAACATCGGCAAATAAGCCCTCTAGCTCGTCTAGAAACGCATGACAAAAAGTGGGTTCTTGAAGGTCTTCGTGCAACATCCAGCTTCCTGTATCCAAGTTAAGTGGACCGATTTGAGACGATGCTTGAACCAGTAGAAAGTGAAAATCTTCACGATGAATGTTGAGGGTTCTGCTTCGCAGTTCCCGCAAGATGTTGATCCACTGGATCGCACTACCACTGCGCAGGTGTCCAAATGTAATGTATTCATGTAGTGAATAGTTCTCCGGACAGTCCACTTGAGCAGCCAAAACCTTGTTGGGAGTGTGGGTTGTATCTTGAGCGTATGCATTCATATTCTCATACGCAACCAAGAAGTCAGCCGAGTACCTTGAACCGAAATCGAAGTCGAGCTCATAGGCAAACAGTTTTCGAGGCAATTCATGGTTACGGTGACCACAGTTCTGCCGCCATTCGCAGAGCTTCCGACCGTTATTGTTATCTTTCTGAGAGGGCAGTTCGAAGGCGTAGCGTGACCCCACGTCGATCCAATATCGTGAGTGACTGGGACCAAGACAAGCGAAATGAAACTGCATGCTGACAGGTGCTCTCTGACGCAAGTGTTCCGCGAGGTAGGGTTGGAACCCAGGAATGTCGGAAAGTAGAACAAGATGACCATTGTCTTGGTCCATGCGCAAGTTGCTTCCATAAGAGAGAGGGTCGAAATGATGCATGAGACGGGTGGTGGCAGAACGCCAGGTGCGAACAAGCACAGGGCATTGCAGTTCAAACACAAAAACCTTGGCATGCAATGGTTCAGAGGGTAATATTGGTTGCAAAGCCTCTATGGCACTATTTTCGCATCTCTTGGGCAGGTGGTCAGCATCTAAGCCATCTCCTCGCTGTGCTTGGTCATCAGATGTTAGCGCTGCCTCTGCTTCGATGTGAACTTTTAAATGCTGCAAACTTGGGGACCTGTCATAATAACGAACGGGGAAGCTGTCTTCCGTGATTATATCCGAAAGTACCGACCACCCTAGTTGTGCATCAGAGTGGCGAGAAGAGAGGTACCGGTATACGCGGGAGAGACGTTGCAAGTCCATGTTTTTACGAAGGAGTAACATTTCCAAGAAAATCACCGGAACTTCAGGAGAATAATCGGCAAGAATGGGTATCTCCTTGACAGCCAACCGGTCGAGAGCGACCCATAACTCAAGTGCCGTCAATAACATGATGGAACGATGCTCTGGAGTAGCGTTGTAGGGGTGTACATTCATATGATGTGCACTTGAAAGGTATTTGTCCATCAGGACCTCGAGCTCCGCGCATGACTGGGACATGTCGGTGATACCAATGACCCAGTCATCGATTCTCTGCTCTACCAATCGTTCGACATCGAATAAGCAACCGTAAGGATTGGAACGAAGCGCTTCCTCAAAGAATGACCCATCCAAAGACAGGAAATCCTTCAGAGTGCCACGTATGTGATCTTTGAGATGAAATGGGGTACGGTGAGGTTTCTGCACAGGATCTGCAAGGATGGATTGGAGATAGTCATGGCTATGCGAAAGGGAGAGTTGAGAATCACGAGTAAGATCAAGCTGGGATGGATTCCAGGGTGGAGACGGGGGTTTGGCAGCCTGCTCACTGGCCCATCTGACCTCGAGGGTATCTTGGAGGCGATTGCATGTCTTCAACGCTACACCAGAGAGCCAATCAGGGGTGGAAGCACCAAGCTTGGTCAAGCGTCGGAGAATTTTCGTTGACATTAGGTGGAGGAGATCACTGGATACCTCTGCATTGTTTGCGTCTATTGCTAGGCTACATATGAAGAACAGTATGAATGCTTTGTAGAGTGCGCGCCCAGAAGGAGTACGATCGAGGGAGATCTGGATTGCAACCCTGATCAGAAGCCAAAGAGGGGAGCGGCGCCATTCTGTGTTGCCTTTGTCATTCTGGCCGATTTCATCACGAACACGTTTGGTAATGCGAGGGACATCGGCAACGCGACCGACTGTCCTTAAGATGCCAGTGAGCAGCGCAGTGATATATTGCGAAGGGGTGCGCAAAAGATTTGGAGGATTTGGGTCAACTTCGTCAAGCTGGGTGAGGAAATTCACGAGCTCGACCTGAAAGCCCTCGTCGTCAAACACCGTGTTGGGTAGCTCAATAGATGGCCCGGGATAAGGGCACACCAAACTGCGCTCGGTGGCTCCCACAGCATCCCCCCGTGGGGACACCTCAAAGGACTCGTATAACGTGTAGCTGTCCTGCTTCCTGAAGATGACAGCGGCATTTCGAGAACGGAGATGATATGCAAGGATATCTATACATTCTCTCAGTGCTAGATCCACAGAGATTTTGGCGGCATACCTCCTGTTTTCATCCCTCCCAATTGGGAGGTGACGCAGTCCTTATCCAAGCGCTCAGACTGGGCGGAAGTCCACAAATTTTCTACCATGATTGCGATGCGATGCCATTGGGGCCGAAACTTATCGCTGATCCCTTCAGAATAGACACGAGCAGCAGCGCACACTGCACGGGCTAGCGAAAGATCATTCTGAGGGGTATAGTCGCTGTTTTTGGGGAGTATCACAGGAAAGAACACATGAGTAAGGACATAATTCAACACGGAGCCCGAAAGATTTCCGGTGAAGACAGAGGGGTTTACGGTAGCCATCTGGGTTTCGAAGGAGGATCGGCTTGGTTGACTCCGACTCTGAAACTGAGAGGAGCTGAGGAGGGTCAATCCAAAGGACAATCTCGTTGCATTCGGACTTATATAGCCATGTATTATCTAATAGTTGCTCGTCATTCGTAGATCGTTACTGATACACAGATGAAATCCAGATGTTTTACTCTATGGCATTCGGTCGAATGAACCACGGAGTTGCCGCACTCGTGGAGCCCACCCAAACCACATCATAGGAGGAACCACAATCTACCCAGACTTTTCATAGCCAGTCGACAGGCTCATCGCAGAGACATCCACACCGCCAACATACAGCGCACACTCGCACATGACCTGAGCCCGCCGCACTACGGTTTGCACATTGTCTTGACCGTTTGTGCTCCCTCTGGACACCTTGACAAGTCCAGGAAAGATAGCCGCACCAACTCTATCCACATCGCCACGTTCGCTCTTGAGACACCTCCGGATGAGCTCGATCTGTCGCGGATACAGTTGACTGCCGATCTCTGGGACGAACGAGCGGTAGAACGCATCTGCGCCGACCCCACCGGCCGTGGACGGCGAGCTGTGGAGCATACGCGAAAAGGTGTGTGCGGAATCCAGAATGGGGGGGATGCCGTGGGTATGTTCACCAAGGAGTCTAAGAAGTGTGGGAAATTGTTCCTCCAAGATACTCGCGGCAAGTTCTGGAGAACATGACTCGACAGCCGCGGAGAGGGTTTGGCGACGCCATACACCAGCAACAATGGGATTCCCTAAAAGGAACCGTAAGTCAGAGGATACTTTTGGCCACAAACCGAACGTAAATGAAGAAAAAATCCACGTACTGGCAAAGAGATGCTCGTGTATCCGCGTGAGCTGTGCGTTGGCCTCGGCAGAGCTGGTGACCATGAGGACGTTGATGATCTCGGAGCTGATAAGCTCGGAGAGGGCATGTCGCAGGATGTTTTGGACCTGAATTGGGGAAGCACCGTCTGGGGGTAGCGCTTCATAGGATGCAGCGCCAGTGATGTCAGCGAGTGCTGCCAAGTAGATATCAGAAAGAGGGACGGGCGGCGAACGGACGACATCGGCTGCCCAACGATTCAGAAGCCGCTCGAGTTGAGACGCTGCATTCTGTTCAATGCTATAGATTATCCGGCAATACATGCACGACAAGAAAACGCGCCTTGATCGAGAAATCATCGACCGTGTTGCCACCTTGTTTGGTGTGTGTTTGTGACGATGGATCGTTGGCAGTACCTTCGAGGAGCGCGATACGCGCGCGGAGGAGGGCAACTTGTTTCTCTTGTTCCTCTAGCTGTCGGCGTTGTTCCTCGACTTTTTCGTGGGCGATTCGCTGGCGTAGATATAATTACTTGAC
>JBBPUH010000530.1:0-10789 GCA_038094555.1 Boletus aff. phaeocephalus
CAGGGTCGCCGAGGGCATGCGCGACTTTTTGGAGTTGCTTACCGGGAAAATTGATGAGACGGTGTCTCAGGTAAGGCGTCCGCCTCACGAGGCCCTTCGAGCCTGACAATCATCTCGCTAGATCGAACTAGAGTTGAGCTTTTAATGGGACAAATTCAAATGAACCAGCCGGTTTTACCGTGTATGTTTGCTTCGTGTCTGCAGTCATTGCGTGGATCTGTTCAGAGTATATAGAGTTGTCCAGCCCGTTCCTCAGGTGAAAAAAAAATATAACAATTTTGGGTCGGCACAATGGAACTACCGTTCAACGTTGGCAAATGAAAGCAAGTACACCTTCGTCATTGGTTGTCATCCTCCTTCCTCGTGCATTATACGCTCTAAGTGTTCCAAATGTTCGACCTGTCCTTTGTTTCGGTTGTGCTACCAATAAATGTCTGCCGGTGTGGACCAAGATGTAGAAAGATTTTATTGTACGAGAATGTTTGTCCGTCATAAAGTCGTTGGGGGAATGAAAGCTTAGCTGCACAGGTGTCTGGTATGCGTAGTACTAGCTACTTTGCCAGACAGAGAGGGAAATGTACATATCGTTCTCAGGGCATGCACGGAGGGTTGGAAAAGGCTATTCCGACCCAAAATTAGACGCCGCGACGCGCTTGCCAGTGAACGCGAGTTTTTTCGACGAACATCCTGGCCACACCCAGCAAGATACTAGCAGGCGGGTTAAGAAAAGAGCGACCAGGACTACAAGCTAGGAATGTGAGGGAAGCAAAGGAACAAACTTTAGGTCTCCCACGCATAGCCTACCAAGACAAAATCTGTTTCCAGCCTCACTGGCAAGGCCTCATACTATCTGAGTGCTTGTCTTTGATCGTCGTTGAGTGACTCTTCTCCCACGCACCTTCTGGCATCTATTCTCTCCACAGTTACATACGTGTATGCGAGGAAACACACATGCAAGAACTGTCTTCCATGTCCCCCGATAACGATTTTGGCCAACGCCAACTCCATCCTAGCCAATGCTTCGTTCCGCAACACGGACTCACATATTCCCTACCAGTGGAAAGGTCATTATTTCCATGTCTCTCGTCTTGTCAAATATCTCAGCGTAAAGTGATACAGGCATCCTTGAGAATGAAGTGTCGACACATCCATGTAACCATGTGAGATGGGCCACGATTACTGACCCGATGGTTGACATTGGCTGTGTCGAATTGCAGACGCGGTCGTAGTTGTCAAGCCAGTGGAGACCTCCATTGTAGCTTGATGATACTTTGAACCGGATCTGCACGAGCAAGTGACCGTCACTGCTGTCCCAAATGCGACTGGAATTCATTTGCGGTTTGCTGAATGTAAGTGTCACGATGAGCGAGCCTCAGCGAGGTGGTAAGTCTAATCGAATTCGGTTGCATGGATCAAGTAGATTATAGTCCCGTGCTCGGAGATTCTGAGTTTTCGTCCTACTTCGAGACAATTTCCTCCTTCCACGATCATGCCATCTCGCGATCCACCTCTGACACAGTTCATCGTTGCCATTTGTTTACCATCCTCAGGCTTCATTCGCACTTAAGCCTTGTTGGCATGGCCACTTACGATTTACATACTCACCGTTTGCCAGGGATGCCACTTCCTTCCTGTTTATGAGTCAATCCGATGGGTTGATCTTTTTGATTTCTTCCAGCGGTCTGTAGTAGGCCTGATCATCATCTTGCAAATCAAGTCATAGTGTGTTATCTTCTTCGCAATTTATATTCATGCCAACGTTCCACAGGACCACAGCCCCGTGAACACATCACTATGAACGATCAAATGTGTAGCAGACTCACAAGCAAGTTGTGTCTCATTTTCGTTCCTAACGTCCGTCTGTCTCCACTTGCTTCTCTTTCGTTCGTACGTCCGCATAGGTGAGAAGTTGGGAAGAGCACGTCTCCACTCTGTTCTTATCCTAATCAAATCTGTTCGTGACGAGTCGGAAAATCATCCAACTTAACCCTGTCAGGCTCTGCTCGGTCCCTGTGACACACACGTCCGTTCGGACATGTCTAGTATCTAACCACGAATCATACATAGCTCCATCAGTGCGACATTTGAGCTCTCAAATCCAATATGGCTAGCATTCGTCCACAGGCACGTAGACGCCTCGTTGTGGAAATCGTGCCATCCCAGCACGCTACTAACCAGCGACGTCCTGGCCCTTGGCTCTGGTGCATGCTGTGATAGAGCTCATATTGACTGACTCGACCAAGTTATAAACGGGCACTACACACATGAGAGTCGGGACCTCGTCTACATATCCCCCTTTCGGTCGACATATGGACAGGTTAAGGTTGGGATGGAGACGAGTGCTAGTGGGAACAAAGACGTTGTCACGAGGACTTGCACGCACGGATGAAGGACATCTGTCTGTCGTCAATAGATCGTTCAGCAGCCGGTAAATAGCATGGCTTCAGACATGGACAATTCCGAGTCAAGTGACATAGTCAACATATCGATGACACTATCCAAGTTACAACACATCGAGTACACGGACATTGTCCAGAATATCACTCAGTGAGACACTCTCCTGGAATTGCACCATAATCATGCTATCCGTGGCAACTCGCTTAAAGTCCATGGTCCGTCGACCTGTCGACGCTAGCGTCACCAGGAGGGCACCAAATGGTTGTTTAAGACGCATGACGAGCCGTCTTGCTTGCATTTCCTTGTCCAGTGGTGCTGTATGCATATGAATGGGAGCCTGGGAGCGCAATGGCAATTCAGGTTCCAAATAAGATGACACGTCGTCACCAGTCTCGTCGTCTGGAGTGGGAGGTGGCGTAATGTCATCTTCAATGGATGCTCCACCGCGCGTATCTTCATGGTCAAGGACATCCTCTAACCAGGGATGAATCAAATACAGAGTCTGGATCCGGGAGAGATCTTGTTTCGTCTTGATATCCACCATGCCAAAGGCGATAGTGTCCGTGCGATATACGTGACCTGAACGTGTTTGGCGGGGTGTGAGAGGTGGAAGTTGGAATGCGATACACGGAAGTTTCATCCGATTCGCTGCAAACCAAGGAGGAGAGAGCTCGTTGAGACGGTCATATAATCTTAGGGCCGAGTCGAGGTCGAATGAAGAATGTGAAGCGATGACGTGTCTTTCCACCTCGGAATCTGCAATGGCTAGCGGAAGGTGCGATGTTGCTAGTTCGTTGAACACATTGACTTGGGCAGGCAGGCAACTATTGAAGCTACCAGATTCGCCAGTCCAAGCTAGGATGCTCACATCCCCTGATCCAGTGAGAATGTGCGCCAACAAACGCCCAAGGGAATCTTCCCCTTCACCATATATTGCGGGCATACCGGTGACAGAGAAAATGCCCAGCAACGAGTATGCAGCGTCTTCCACTAGCGTTGTCTCTCGGGTGGAAGCAAGACACAGCTTTTCACGGATGCTCGTCAGACCTGGACAAAGTGCCATTAACTGCTGTGCAGATACCCCAGTAGCTTCCTCCATCTCCGCGATGACTATCGGCGACTCTTTGTGGTTCGGCAACTCGAGATCCTGGTAAAGTGTCCAATCCTCCGTGTAGAAGCGAATCACCTTGGCAGCAATATACTCTTGAAGCGTCCAAGCACGCGTGTTCCAGAGACTCCGTGCAAGGGTACCACGTGGGGAGGAAGGACGAACGCCACGAAGAAAGACGATCACCATGGCAGCACCCTGGTACCACTTAAACATGGCAACCAGGGCTTCTTGGAGAACGAAATGGTCTGATTTATCGATACAGCATGTATCACTCCACGCCCAATTAAACCCGGCATCCCGAACAATCTTGCAGAACACTTGCAATTTGTCGTGAGTAGGGGACTGCTCAAGGTCGTATACCGTTATCTGCAGCACCTGCTGGAACAAAGGTTCGTCGTCTTCCCATCTGTGTGACAGCATGACATATAGGAAGTAGTCTCGTACTTCGCGTTCGATCCGGACGTCATCGATACTTGTTGTCATTGATGATATAAGCTCTTTAAAGACTGGAAGGGATTCGAATGCTGCCATCTGTTCGGTTCTATTGTGGAGACGGCCGGTGACCGTATCGATGAGCACGCGTGGCAAATAGCGTAGAGTTTGTTGAACAACGTTGCGAATTACAGCTTGTGTGGTCGATGGGTTTATGTACTGATCAACGTGTTCTGCCATATGGTGTGAACGCGTCATATCTCAAGATCTCATGGACGGAACTCACGTTGAGCGTCCGGATCATGTGACTCTGCCATCTTTGTGAGCATCGTCTTGAATGCATCAATTGCATCGTCGTAGTTTCCACCCTTGTGCAAAGCTGCATGTTTGATCTCATAGCCCCATGGAGATGATAGGTCGAGTATGATCACCTGATGATGACAGATTGACAAGATTAGGGCGTGCGATCCAAAATGAAGTACTTCGTTTGCATCATCTAGTGCCTGTCTCCACGATCCAGTCGCTAACCATGCCTTGCTTCGTTTCATAAGGATCGCTCGTGTGAAGTAAGGAGCAATAGATAATGCGTCCGTATAGTAAGAGACAGCTTTATCATGTCGCAGGGTGTCCATTGCGTTGTCTGCAAGATGCACTAGTTTCTCCGAGAATCGCTGCCTGAAATCTAACAGAAATGTGTGAAAAAAGTGTGGATTACACAAGACAGTTATACAGCGACTTGCCATGAGCCCATTCAATAAGCTCCCCATTGTCTCCTAATTCAGTCTCTATTTCATGGAAACACTTGGCTGCATCGACTGTGCGATCCGATGCATTCAAGGCTTCACACAATCGCTGTTGAATGGTAATGCGAAGATGATCAAATTTCCACCCACATATCTGTCAGGGCCGGTGAGTAGTTTCCACATGTTGTAATGGGTCTAAAATATTACTAGTGAGACTGTAAAGAGAGGTGGTCCTACAGTGTCGCGTAATTGGGCTCGAGCACATTCGAATGAACGCGTTGCACCCTCGTAATCACGGGACTCCATCCGAGAGTCTCCGAGGATAAGATGCATGTACGCCTTCTGGAACGGTCAGTGGTTTCATCGCGTAGTAGCGTATCGTGCACATGCCTGGACAGCATAGCACATTGAGCTGAAGGGAGCAGGGACGGTAGCAATGAGGTCGTCTACGCGCAATATTGCATCAAGGTGCTCTCCTGCCATGAACACGATGATTGCCTACGAGAAATGAACAGTTGAAAGTCGTGACGTGTGAACTACAGACCTTGAGGAGGAGGAGAGAGGTAACGTGTGATGAATGAAAGCGTTCGAATGCGATGTCACAGGTTCGATAGGCCGCGTTCCTTTCCTGCTTGCCGACATGGGCTATACTCTTTGCAATAAAGCCAATGACAGACGGGTGAATGTCGATGGCCTGGTACATTATAATTAATGTCAGCGCGATGGTGTGCAAGAAGTATAAAGCACCTTCCTGGCGTCTTCAAGCGCTTCGACACAGTTTCCCCGATGAGTGCGCACGAGAGACCGACTGGCAAATAGATTATGAGACGGTTTCTGAGACTCGGAGATTGCTGCAGTCAATACTGCCTCTGCAATGTCAAGACGACCATGTTTCCACCATTCTAAGATAGTTTCATCAATCTGAATGTCAGGTTCCTGGAAAGTGGGGTGTAAAGAGGACAATGAGTTTGACGCAGAGTCGTCTGCATGAACGTCATACTTTGGTGTAGAAGAGATGACAAGATCAGTGAGGCAAGAGACACCTTGAACGAACGAGATGACACTTACAATGACACGAGACACGCGTAAGATGCTAATTTTCCCATCCTGTCCACCAATAGCGAGAGATTGGTCACCGGGAGAGAATACGGTAGATCGTATGTCTTGAGGGCGTAGAACAACACCGAGTTGGGTGTGTGTCAATACATTGCAAAGCGTGACAGTGGTGCTTGTTGAGTAAGAATAAGCAATGAATGTTCCGTGCTTTGGTAGGGCAATCCACGAGAAGTTGTCGCTAGTAGGGACGGACCACTGTGCGACGGTTGACCCGGTGGCCGCGTCGAGTTGACTGATTGCACCTCTGGATACGACAAAGATATGGTTGTTGAACCAGACGAGACTAACATTGCACCACGCGATTTCTTTTACTTGGATGTCGACGAGCAAAAGGCTATTATTGCTGTCGTAGACTCGAACGGAAGATGGAGTGGCCGTCGCGATGCGATCCCCTTGCGGCGAGTATTTCGCTGCGATCACAACTTCATCGTGCCCGAGAGTTTGTGCTTGCTCTCCAGATGGGATGTCCCAAGCAAAGACTTTGGTGCTCCGTGCCGAGACGAGTGTCGTCGAGTCGGGAGAGAAATCGACTGCGCTGACGCAGAGAGCATCCTTCTTGAAGACGATCTTGTACGTCTTTGCGTTCCACAAAGAGAGACCATCCCAAGTCCCCGCTGCGATCCACTTGCCATCTTTTGAAACAGCGAGACAATAAACCACTCCCGTGTTCATCGTTGCTATTTGTTTCCCGTCCTTCATTCCCCATACTCTAAGCCCATCCTCGTGGCCGCTCGCGATATACTCGCCATTCACAGAGAATGCCATTGCCAACAACCTGTTACCGGTGTTGATTTCGGTCGGCTGATAATCCTCTAGCGTAATGGTCAGCACAAAGGCAACACCACCTTCCTGTACACACCGGTCATCATCGGCGGCGACGATGCCATCAGCGATCCAGACTAGCCAAATGGTGGTGAGGGTCAACGAATTGTTTCCTCCGCAACTTATATACATGTCATCCTTATCGATCAGTGCCCACGCTCCACCTCGAGTTTCGGGCCCATTTACAGCTTGTTTCGAACCACAATCATTCTTGCGCCGCCATCCATACCAACGATGTGTCCAACGTGGCCTCGACACTACACGCTCTACTGTGGACTCGATAGTGCTCGTTCCGCGACGTAGGCATAGGTGTGCGCCGAATCGCAGACATACATTTCCTCCTCCTTCCCCGCTTGCATTGAAAAACCACCAACACCCAACATATGTACAAGTGTCAAATACCAGATCCTGTACACGATCTTGATAGATCACCCGACACATTCAAAGACCCACGTGAATAAACGGAAGCCACGTCACAAACGACTCCTCCCCACTCTCAGATGTCCAACAGCGTTGTGCAGCGCCCTTGCCGCAATCCCAACAATCCGGCCGTGTACCGTTTTGGAAAAAATACTTGTACACCTCCCTAGCCACGACTAGTGCGGGCCAGTCACTGATCGACCACGCTGCACCAGTCACATCACTGTAGCATCACCTCGTCGGACAGACCCTCGTCACCTATCGCCGTCTGTCAGGCAGACAAAAAGGCAAGCCCACCACGCGATCGAGACGAGCCGATAATATCCGATATCTTCAGACGGCGTTGATTGGCGAGACAAAGACCGCTGTTGGTCGCCTTGTCGGCGTCTTGGACACCATGACATGCGAAGCGGACCCTCATCAGGTCAAGTACTTCTTCGACCGTGCCAACAGAAGATTCAACGAGCGTGGTGCACGCGGAAGGTGAATCCCGGAGTACTGTCCTTATGTGTCCCAGCTCGACTACACCCCGAAGGGGACATTAGCCGTCGGAGGACGGTTGAAGGACAGTAAGGAGGCGCAGACCACTACCAGGCGTCTTACTCGTATTGGATGATCGTATAAGAGTGCTGGGTGTAAGGACGTACGACGAAACCACGAAATCGGATACTTTGTCCCTGGTGAGGAATACCGTGTACCATACAAACCTGCTGCGTGAATAAGAAGGGACACAAAGGACCGGTCGGACACCAAAAAATGCGCGACAACTCGCCAAGTGTCTGGTCGGAGAGGTGAGCGGGTGAGCCATGGATTCAGGCGATAGGATAGCACGTACCAATGAGCAGGACTGGTTTGGAAGTGACTCCCATTGACAGTTGACACGGCCGCATCTTGCAGGGATCCCCAGCCTGTCGTTCATTGACATCATGCGAGCATCTTCGAGTAATAACTTCATTGTACCCCGAAGGCGTACAGGACAATCAACGCATCACATCGGGTTTTTTGCCGCGTTGAGCAAAGCAATCTGTCCCGGATGTGCGGACACATGGAGCTGAGAAAAATGCTTAGGGAGGAGGAATCATTCAAAACAAGAAGGCACCGAATTTCTTGGAGCAGCTTTTCTCGCTCGAGTTCGAGCACACAGTGTCGGCCGGCTTCGTCTTGTAATGCACGACGTGTCGTATCTTCCAGGGTGCGGATACGCATGGCCGTCGACAAGCTCAGGTATGGACATGCATATAAGTTTCGGACAAAGTCGACTATTTTCTCGAATTTAGGTTAGAGGTCTGCTACGCTCGTGAATAATGTACAGACGGACACGCCCTCAACCGTTGTGCAGCTTGTTCCGCCGTGAGGTCACGCTGAGCTTCCGCCATCACTTCATACCTGTCGGAACGGCCATGAGTTACGTTGAAAAGAAACAGCGAATACAACATACCCCGCTAAAAACTTGCGCACCGTGGCGCTCCTGAGCAACGGGGGCTCGAAATGGACATGCAAATGTGCAACATCATCCTCGTCCTCCGCCAGAGCTCCCTCCACACACTTCGGCGGGAGAGGTCGTTGGTGGATCCCCATGGCATACGCAAAGGAACAAGAAAACAGGTTATCGTAGCGGATCGTAACGTGTGATATCATCTCCGCGAACGCTCGGGTCTCTTCCGGGGTGAAATGGGACAGGGAAGGTATATGCCTCTTGTAGGGTAACACTGGTATATCCACAGATGAGTTCTCAAATCGGATCCAGGTGGGAAGTGTCTTTACCCAATACTTCAAATGGCCAGTAAGCCCACCACGGAACGAGCGCCACGAAATGCTCGTTCTCCACCACGATTCGTTCCCTTGCACTACGCTCATAGGTGACATAGTCGCACAAGAGACACGACTTGTTCTGGTACCCCTTCGGACCGTTGGACGTCGCTGCGGGGGATTCGGCGTAGTCACGCATATTACGTAGTTCTTTGGCCGGGAGAGTGGGAAGGAGCGAAGTCGACCAGACTTGACTGTGAGGATGCGGATTGGAACAGCCCATCATGGCACCCTTGTTCTGCACTCGTAGTAATCAATCTGTGTGCTTGATGGGGACGAGAGAGCGACTTGCCTCGAAGATTTGGACATATTGAATGCCGTCCTGAGTACCTCGATAATGGTATATCCGTGTCCATTCCCGGATGATGGTCACGATGTCATCTATGCTGAGAGTAGGGAGACTGAGATCGTGCCTTGGATGGAAGCAGACCACGTCGCAACCGCCTTGCACCGGCTCGGCGGTCAGCAGAGGATGGAGGGCAACGGGGGCAGCCGGCCCAGGTGGCGGGAGAACAGCAGCGTAGTCGTTCTCAAACACCATTGTAGCCTTGTAATCTTCGTTGATTACCCCGTTTGCACGGGCATTGCGCGGGCAGAGATAACAGTCCTTGTCATACGAAGGAAGATTGGACAGTGCGGGCGATTCTGTCTGACCCAGCCAAGGACGCTTCGTGCGGTGCGGAGAGACCAGAATATGTGTGTTGGTGAGCGGATTGTCTGCAGAAGGTGAGGAGGACGAGATATGGAACGAGAGAAAGGAACTGACATCGTCTGTGAGGATGTGCGGTGGGGTCAAAGTGCTCTCCCATCGTGCTCGACCGTGACGACGCGAGCTAACCCTTGTTTCACTGACATGTCCGATTCGACACCGAAACGACGTCGCACGCAACGCTCGCCGTCACCACCCCTCTACAAACTCGACGAGGACGACAAGTACGAACCGTACATTCCTGTCGCTCAACGACGCGAAGCCAGACTTGCTAAACTTTCCGCGCTGTCGTCTGCCTCAGACGCGCGGGCTAAGGCAAAGCAACAACTAGAGGAACTACTCGAAAAGGAGGACGAGGAACGCGAGGAAGAGAGACGTAGGGAGGGGGCGAGGAAGGAGAGGACGCTTCTCTTGGAGGCGCAGGAGGTGCATTCGCGCAAAGCGGCGGAGGGTACGCGTGTTCGCACACAACATTCGTCCGGTCTCACAACCCACCGCTAGATGCAAAAAAGACAGAGGTAGAAAAGGCTGAGGAGGCCGACGCAGAAATTCTGGCCGCGATAGCGAGTCGGAGAAAGCTCGCCTCGGATCTCGAGCTGGCAAAGGGTATACAATATTCAGAGTCCCTCAAAACTTCGTACGTTTCTCGTGCTGCACATCGACATTGGAACCTGATGGCAGGCCAGATGGAGACCTCCAAAATACATTCGCGAACGTACAGAGGAACAGCACCGACGTTTACGCGAAAAATACCATATCATCGTCGATGGCGAGGACATTCCACCTCCAATCGAACACTTTGAAGTAAGTAGTTATCTGCACTCCATTCAAAAGGACTCTCATAATGTCCTAGGATATGAAAATACCAGACTCCATGCTTCAGTTTCTCAAAACCAAGAAAATCACCTCTCCGACCCCCATTCAGCTTCAAGGCATACCCATTGCGTACGTTTCCGCGTCTTACTGTACAACCTTGCGCATTCACATCCTTCAGCTTTTCTGGTCGAGACATGATCGGGATTGCATTTACAGGTTCAGGAAAGACCCTCGCGTTCTGTCTTCCGCTTATCATGCTCGCGCTCGAAGACGAAGCCCGTCTGCCTTTTGTTCGTGGTGAGGGTCCCGTGGGTGTCATTCTCTGTCCCTCGCGCGAACTCGCTACACAGACATACGAAAACGTTCTCTCATGGACAGCTGCCATCTCCAAAGACCACAAATACCCGCAGCTGA
>JBBPUH010000533.1:0-10743 GCA_038094555.1 Boletus aff. phaeocephalus
ATAGTCATTCTTGTATTTGAAAGCACAATCCAATCTCTCTTTCTATACTTGATAAGTAAGTTGGACTTCTTTTCTTGAGCATAGCCTTTAAAGATGCATCCTTGAGAATATTGCAAACAGCTTGGACATAGATAGAAGAGGCAAAGGTAGGGTTGATAAGATTGATGGCCTGAACAGCATTGTCAACCTTTCCAGTGATAATACTAGAAGCAATATTTCTCTTGTTAAGAAAAAAAAACTTGAAAGGATGTTCTAACTTGATATTCTCCTTTTCTAAAGGATCTTTTTAATGACCCTAGCCACAGCAGACTTCCCCAGACTTGTCATGGATACAATTTGTCTGGAAAAAAAGGCCAAATTCAGAGAGAATAAAATCTTTAGCTTTAATAGAAGTAGGAATGTGTGTTATGATGTGGTGAGGTCAATTGAAGTGGAACATAGGATGTTTACATTGCTTAGAGTTATGTCATTTACATAATTACACAGCTTGGTAACATAGCAACCATCAATAGCTATCAAATTCCTATGTTACATATGATATAATGGTTATCAAATGTAAAGTCAAATAAGTGTTCCAATGACATCTTACTTTGAAATGCTTGTACCTCACTCCCATGGCAACCAAATTACATAAACCAAAGATGTTTCATAATGCCAAGAGCATATATCTTCATCCATTCTGTGAGTACTTTACCTAATTCATTTTTGTTCTTCTATTATTTTCTAATCTTTCCAAAATCACTCAATATTGGAACACTTTTTTGAGCCACTATATATATACTTATGCTTGAGATTATGTGAGTTGGAAAATTCATCAGGCTTCTTCAGAGCATTTCAGGCCCCAGTTCTAGAATTGCTTCCAGTATGGCTTTAAGACCAGAATCTTTAGGAAAGCTACAGTAATGGAAGTCAATGCTACTTTTTGTAGTTGATTTTTACAAAACCTGACATTGAATCATTATTTAAATGTTCCACCATAATGGAAGCATTTGAAACCTCTGAGTCACATTCATGATGAGCATTATAAAGAGTACTAGTGTTTCATTGTCTTCACTTACATGTATATAATTTTGGCTGTGGTTACACAAAAATATAAAATTGACAATAAAAAAAAAAAAGAATACATTCATTTTTTATATACATGGGATCTATGATCTTGAATAAGTTGCTTTCAATGTGAACTGCATGCACAGCTGGCAGCCATCATGCTATGATGGATTAGCCATTGGCTTCTTCATTAAAACTATCCTTCAAAACTGTAATTTAAGAATAACATATGTAGGTGAAGTAATGCTTTACCTACTCAATGTCAGCACATGGCCAAGGCAGTCAGAGACTCAATTGATGACTCTCCAGACTTCCAGCAACCAAGTTCAGAAGTGCTCCTAGTTTTCCATTTGGTTTCTAATGCTCACTGATATATCATCATAATTATCACATGTAGTAGATATCCTTCTGAGAATCTTCAGAAGTTGGATAGGTAAATTGCTATGTGAGTTTACTGGTACAATTTTGATTCTGGTGATCATGGGCAGCCTGATCTCTCACCACTAATGCATCACAATAAAACAAATGATAGATATCTTTCTTCTGCTATTTTATTTTCTCTTTGTTTTTGCATGGAAAAAGGACTTGCTCCATTGTAGCCACAATCATTTTGAGAAATAATAATCATTGATTTTTGTGAGCACAGACATGTGGATGTTTTTCAGTATGGTTCTTAATCTTCTTTGAAAGTTGAGTGTAGAGTCAATTGATTTCCATGCAACTCTAGTTTTCCTTAAATATTTCTGATATTGTTCAGAATTGCCTATAGGCACAACCCCTCAGAAGCTGGCATTGGAATTCATGTGTAGCTTTACCTTAATTTTTTATTTTTGAAATTCTCAAAAATATTGTTTTTTCTTCAGTTACTGGCATACTGAAGATGAACTTGAAAACTTGAAATTGATTGTACACAGAGATGTCTACTCAAGAGGCCATGTATTAATGATGTACTCAGTCAATTTTCACTTTCACTTTTTATTTGCCAGTTCCTCTCATCCAATCACATATGATATGTGTCAAAGTGGGATTTGAGATATCCGCTTTAGATTGGGCTCAGAGAGATTATGTTATATTCTGTTATGCAACACCTCAAATATCCATCTAAGATATAAAAGGTGGCATATGTTATCAATTGCATAGCTGGACATCAGACTTAGCAACTCCTGGTGATTGAAGAAACAAACATCATCTGACGTGGAAATACCTATTCAGAAATGTATTGATGTGTTCAGTTATATTTTTTTCAGAACCACTGGACCTAACCTACTACCACCAGTATCATCTGGGACTAGGATGATTGATTTGGATTTCACATGGAGATGCCTATCCAGGAGGCCACATATTAATAATATGTTGGCATCTTCACTTTTTCTTCTGATGTTCTAGCCACTCTTGTCTTACCATTAATGACATCTGTCAAGGTGAAAATTCTGAAGCATCTGCTTTAGACTGAACTAGGAGGAGTAGATTTTGTATTTATATTCCATCAATGGCTAATGGCAGGATTGATCCCTAATTTTTTGCCTTTATTTCCTTGTAAGATGTCCAATGAACTTTGAGATGATTTCCAACATCAGTTATAGATTGCATTGTATTATATACTAGTATTGACATACATTCTCTTTTCTTTTGAATATAGTGAAAAGCCATAGCATTTGTTTTCAAGTCTTCCAAAGAATATCTAAATATGTAGAGAACTTGAAAATCCAAAAAATAGGATGAAGCACTTGTAGTATATGTATTCTATGTTAAAAATGAACTTGGAGGAGGATTGTAAAAAGCAACATTTCCAGAGATAATCATAGCACATCCATGTGTTATGAGTTCCAAAGAGTAAGAGCCAGAATTGATTCTGAAATTTGGAAAGGTTGAAATTCATTCATATCAGTGACCACACTTGTGTTTTACCTATTTTGTGAATGATTATTTTTAGAGAAACATGAGATATCTCTTCTTCTTCTTATCAATGACTTGGTACAGCTGTTTGTTGTTTCATCTTGACCTGCAAAAAGTACAAATAGTAAACTACAATTAATAATCACAGTTTTAATCAAGCAATGGACCCCTTTTGCTTTTTGAGCCTCCTCACCTCCTTTTCCAACTTGGTTATTTGTTCCACTGTTACGATTCATGGTTATCCTTTTCTTTCTTCGCACGGTTTCACCTTAGCTCCTCGGACTTAGTTTCTTTTCACCGCTGACTCACCAACTCTCCGTCATACTCCATTTGCTTCGTCAGCGGTTACTTCCTTCACCTTCCATGATGTTCCATTCTTACTAAGTCGTTACTCTTCTATGCCTGCCCTTACAATCTTCCAAAAGGTATATAAACCTTCGATACCGCACCAATGTACTTTAGCTTAGATCTCCTCGAGTCTCCTCTGAATCTACTTGATTCTCCCTTCGCTCTAAGCCCAGGCATTGGACCTGTCCTTGAATCCTTGAACCAGTCGCTCCCACTGCTGAGTGGAGTGTCTTCCTTGGACTTCGCACTACCATTGAGTGTGCGCTTACTCTGAACCCTCTCTGAACTTATATCTCGAGGCTATGCTCGTCCCTACCTGGGCCAAGCATAACATCCACCATCACCTCCCTTTCCTGTTTATCTACTTCCACATTCTTCTCCAGCATTTTGATATACTCATTTATACTGGCAACCATCATCTTCAATTCATTGTTCTCCTTTGTCACTGGACTCCATGATTCAGCTGCCTTCCTGCAATGACAACAGATGTTGGGGAGCCCTTTGTTACCATCTTGAGAAAACAAACAACTTGTAAAATGGATAATCACACTCACCTTGGACCTTACAGTGAGTCTTGGCTATAATGCATGTCCAACATGCTTATTTCTTGAGTTTTGCATGCATTACATACCTGTTGGTATGTTTGAGTTAGTCAAGTTTCAGAGTTAACCATAGATATCAATATTTTACCTGTGAAATGGAAGCCAGTACTTCTGGTTCCTTTTCTACTTTCAAATCTCCTGGTGATCCTGAAGGTCCAGCCTATACCTTATCCATATTGATGTATATCATGTTCTTCTTTTTCTTCTTCTTTGAAGGGGTAGTACTTACTTTGTTTGTTTGCATATGCTTCTTTTCCTTGAGATCCTCACCAATTCAGATCCTTTTACCTCTTCTGACATCAGATGGATGGTTATCAGCAGCAGGAACTGGTGTATGGCAATGATCAATATCTGCAAGTATGAAATACAGATGCATAATCACCTCCTTTTTTATTTCATCTACAATTCTAAGTGCTGCTTGCATGTGAGCCATAGCAATGCAAACACTATCATTGATTTCATGGGACATGTTCATGACAAGTTGTGGTTGGGATCAAATAGCACAAGTTGGTATTGGATTTGGAGAGAAATATATTCCTTCATCCTTTATGAAATACTACCACTGTGGACCCAACTCCACTATTTGAAACACACTACATAACTCCAGTGTGGAACATTATATAACTACAGTGTGGTAAACCTTGGCAATACAAGATGCATTATATAAAGTCTACTTTCTATATATTTTCTCCATTGTTATCATACCATTGTTCACTTTTGCAGAGATCAAGTATTGGAAGAAAGATCTCTCCAAGTTTGTAATTGACAAGGTATAAATGCTGAGCAAGAATAAGAAGGACTACATCTAAGTTTTATGGCTTGTAATGATGTTGCTGTTCTACTACAATTGATATTCTTTGTCACAGCTCATATAGAATACCACTTTATATGAGTTGGAAGAAATGAATGATATAAAACTATTTGAGTTCATATGGCTCAATATTGCTCAGGATGTGAAAGCCATGCCCTGGTGGCTCCACGGGTGATAGACTGGATAGAAAGAAAGAAAAGGAAACAGGTGAGCTTTCAATATATTTATACTTTGAACTGTTGTTGCTCAGTCCACAACTCAATAGACAACCAAAGTACATTGGAAGAGGAGATTAGTGGATGTTAGGCTGCAAGAGATCAAGCAAGCAAATTTCTACAGGAAACATTTTACTTTACATTGATAGATCTATTCTTCCTACATCTAGACCACTGAGTAGAGCAATAGCAACAAGTGTCCCATACAAAATGGTGATGAAGACAACCCCATACTCAAACATTCCTGATGGATAAACAATAACACTATCATTGACTTCCATGTTGAACTTCCTTTCTCTCTGCTCAAAAACAAGTATGTGTCAGCCAATAGAGTCATCATCATATAGCAAGGATTTCAAATGGTGAATGTGGGAGCCAATTTGAGGCTGGTAGAGTGGCACCTTGCTTATATTAAGAAAGCATTGCCAGAGAAGGAAGGATTAATGGAAGCCACAGACTTTCTTATTCAATATATCAAGTTTGGCAATATATGTTGATCACCCTATGTATATTCCATACTTAATCCTGTTCATACTTGCATTTTGTACCTCACATTTCTAGACTAAACAAAATTTGAAACTAAACTCTGTATGAAAATATTTTATAACAAGTAATAAAAATCACAAGTCATAAACCTCAAATATTTTCAACAAGACATGTTCTTGTGAGTTTTGGTATGCTTTTAAGAATTGGCATTGCCTGAAAACCTTAAAAAAGACTTGAGTGATGGTTTTGGATAATATCACATATATGACTCATCCATAGGACTTATTCAACCTCAACTCATACCATTATGATTGTCATGAATATTTCTTGTACCATGGATCCATGTATTCTACTTGCCACTGCCTACATTTATGCTACCCTCCAAATGGTCCCACAGATGGTTTAGCCAAAAGAAGGCTGGCAACACTGAATGCAGTGACCTGCACAAAGGTGAATGTACAGTGGCTCAAAAAAATGTTCCAATGTTTAGTGATTTTGGAAAGGTTGTAAAATAATAAAAGAACAAGAATAAATTAGGTAAAGTACTTGTAGGATGGATGAAGGTATATGCTCCTGGCATTGTGAAACATCTTTGGTTTATGTAATTTGGTTGCCATGGGAGTGAGGTACAAGCATTTCAAAATGACATGTTATTGAAACATCTGTTAGAGCAGTGCTCCTAAGATGGGATGGGAGTAAGATATCTTCTCCTGGGGGATGTCTGATGTAAGTCCAGAGGATAGGGGTTATTTCTGGGACTTCAGGACAAAGTCCAGAAATGAGTCATCTGAAGTTGAACTGGGGTGGAGCAGAGTATGGAGGAGATGAGGACATTAGCACAGGACTTATGTGTCACACCCTTGCCAGTCTCTGGTCCTCATATTTCAGAGATCAGAGATGATGAAGAGGGAAGATGGTTTGAGGGTGAGGAGAAGAGAAGGATAGATGATATTGGACAACAAATGAATATACAATGATGTATAATATTTGAACTAGAGAACTACAGAGAAGGTATAGGAGATTATATACTGAATGTCTGGTAGAACTCTAGACTGGAGATTGGTAAGTAAAAGTCCTAAGTGAAGGCAATGTACACAGAGATGAATAATATGGAAGACAGAGAATATTGGAAACCAAGAAATCTTACTAAGAAGATAATACAGACTTATAATGGTGAACTAGAACAAAAGGGGATGAATATAAAAGGAAGTGTCTAGAGTGTCAACTCCAAGATGGTCTAGACCCAAGGACCAATGCGTCATCTGGAATATTGGAGATGACCAAAGTTGGACTTCACAGAAATCAGGGATGTAACAACACCCCATATTTAACAACCATTATATCATATGCAACTTAGGAATTTGATAGCTATTGATGGTTGCTATGTTACCAAGCTGTGTAATTATGTAGGTAACATAGCTCCAAGCAATGTAATCACCCTATGTCCTACTTTAATTGAGCTTACTATATCATAATATCCATTTTTACCTTTGTTAAAGTTAATATTCTTGTTCTTTCTAAATCTGACTTTCTAGTTGGACAGATTATATCCAAAACTGGTCTAGAGAAATCTATTATAGCCAAGTCAAGTTTTGAACCATTTTGAAGGAGTGTTTCAAGCCATTATCTTACTAAAAGATAATACTTGCTTCAGAAACCACAAAATTTTTCATATTAGAAAACAGATTGTCCTTGGAAATGGACACATCCTACTTAGTATCCATTCTTCCCTCTGCCACTACAACTATCCCAACTCCATCCCAATTTATGAATTCTCAAACCATCAAGGAGCTTTCTTCTGACTTTACTATTCCCTAAATCTTGTTCTATAGACTCATATTTTTTTCTACATATATATCCTTTCATTTGACTCAATCCTACTAGTATTTGTCTCATCTGACAAAATAACTCTAGTCTATATAGTTGTCCACAGTCATCCTTGTATTTGAAAGCACAATCCAATCTTTCTTTCTATACTTGATAGATAAAAGGGTTTTTTTTATATCATAGCATTTAAAGATATAGCCTTGAAAATATTGCAAATAGCTTGGACAAAGATAGAAGAGACAAAGGCAAGGTTGATAACATTGGTGGCTTGAATAGCATTGTTGACCTGTCCAATGATACAGTAATACTAGAAGCAATATGACAGAATGTCTACACATTTATTCCTACAAAAAAAAGAACTTGCCACAAAAAAAGAACTTGTCATGAAAAAAAAAGTCCCATCATGAAAAAAAAACTCACAACAAAAAAAAGGACTTGTTACAAAAAAAACTTCCCCCAAAAAAGTCCTTGTTGCAAAATTCTGGCCTAGTGTCCCATAAAATATACCCAATCCAAAAGTTAGTGTCATTGTAGATAATGTCCTAGTAGTACATTTGAGTATTACTGAAGTTGATATATTAGAGAAGCAATGAGTATCTATGATTGTAAGCCCATTGACTGTGAGGCTCATAGAATGTCCCACATAGCCCAGGACTTAGCATAGCCTTCCTTGTATTGGTAGTTGAGAGGAACCTACGAACCAATCAAAAGATTGGATTTTTGTCCCACAACTCATTTCCCATAGTTATTACAAGTCTTGAGAGGAATTGTATGGGGATTGAACTTGCCCTCATTCTATCAACTCATGATATCAGTATCAATCCAACTGGATAAATGTAGATACAGTGGCTCAAAAAAGTGTGCCAATATTGAGTGATTTTGGAAAGATTGGAAAATTACAGAAAAATAAGAATGAATTAGGTAAAGTACTTGCAGGATGGATGAACATATGTGCTCTTGGCATTATGAAACATCTCTGGTTTATGTAATTTGATTGCCATGGGAGTGAGGTATGGGCATTTCAAAATAACATGTTATTGGAATATCTATTTGACCCTATATTTGACAATTATTATATCATATGTAACATAGGAATTTGATAACTATTAATGGTTGCTATGTTACCAAGCTGTATAATTATGTAAGTGATATAACTCCAAGAAATATAAATGTCCTGTGTTCCACTTATTATATCATAATATCCATTTTTAACTTTATTAGAGTTAATATTTTTATTTACTCTGAATTTAGTCTTCTATCAGATAGATTACATCCAAGACTGGTCTGGGAACATCTACTGTGGCCAGGGTCATCAGAAAGATCATTTAAAAGAGGTGGATATCAAGTTAGGACATCTTTTCAAAATTTTTTTTCTCAACAAAATAAAAATTATCTCTAGTATTACCATTGAAAAGACTGACAATACTGTTCAAGCCACCTGTTTTATCAAACCTGCCTTTGCCTCTTCTATCTCTGGACAAGGTTATTGAATAGTAAGTACTATAGATAGTCAGTAAATAGGTAAAGAAGCTGAAAAGTAATATACTAACCTCAGTGGTTGGGAAACCAGCTGAGGTGTCTAACTACGAGACAAAGGTTTGAAATACTGCGTGATTAAGTAAGCGGTGGCTGTACATCTGCACCATATGAATAATTCCAACAAAGGTGTTTGCAATGTTATTGAGACTGCATCTTAAAAGGCTAAGGTTAAGAAAAGAATTCTCTTTTGTCTAATAAGTACATATAAAGAGGTTGGATTGTGCTCTCAAATACAAGGATGACTGTAGAGAACTATATAGACTAGATTTAATTTGTCAGATAAGACAAATATCAGTAGGATTAGTCAAATTAAAGAATATATATAAAAAGCAAATGAATCTTTGTAAGATCAAAAGATTTATGGATTAGTAAAGTTGAGAGAAAGTTCCTTGATGGTTTGAGAATCCATAAATTGGAATGGAGTGAGGACAATTGCAATGGCAGAGGACAGAATAAATAGTAAGTAGAACATGTCCATTTTTAAAAACAATCTACTCTTTAGTACAAAGAATCTTGTACTTTCTAATGTAAATATCATCTTTTAACAAGATAATAACTCTAAAAACTTCTTCAAAATGATTCAAAACTTGACTTGACCATAGTAGACTTCCTCAGACTAGTCTTAAATACAATTCATCTGATAGAACATCCAAGTTTAAAAAAAAAATCAAGAATATTGACTCTAATAAATGTAGGAATGGATATTATGATATAATAAGTGGAACACAGGACATTTATATTTCTTGGAGTTATATAATATACATAATTATACAGCTTGGTAACATAGCAACCATTAATAGCTATCAAATTCCCATGTTACATATAATATAACGATTGTCAAATATAGGGTAAAATAGGTATTCCAATAACATGTTATTTTGAAATGCCTATACCTCACTCCCATGGCAATCAAATTACATAAACTAGAGATGTTTCATAATGCCAAGAGCACATATGTTCATCAATCCTGCAAGTACTTTATCTAATTCATTCTTGTTCTTCTATTATTTTCCAATCTTATCAAAATCCTTTCATTGGCTTATAACTAGATTGAACTTGAAGGGTATAATTGCATAAGATTCACCTGGCATCTCAGCAATCCATTATCCTGAACAACAACAGTAACACCCATTCTTTATAATTATATATATTGTGACATCAATATTTTCACTGCCACAGTTGTCTTGAACTTGGGATGACATTTCATAGACATTAGTGGCAGACTTGAAAAGATTGAGTATAGTGGTTGAGTGGTTATTATTACTTGCTTGTAATCCCATCATATACTAGTAAAAGTCAATAGTATATAGAGGTGTAATGTTTTAATGTCATATCCATGTCAAACCCCTATTTCTGACCATCTCCAATTGTTGTCATTTGACTCCAGTCTTCTCCATCAAACTCCTCCACAGGAGTTCAACCCTGGTCCACCAAGCATCCCAGACTTGCCTTGGAGTTCCTCCACCTTCCAGACTTCCTATTCTGTATATTCTCCTTTTGTTCTAGTTTTTATTCTCATCATCTTCCTCTGTCTAGTATAACCTTTTGGATACACTCAGTATATTTGTCATTCTGACACACTCAAGTGCCAACGCACTGTAGTTGCAGAGAGGGGTTGATTGATGACATTGGTGAAGGCCTTTGTCACCTGAACAGCAGTATCTGCCTTTCCAGAAGAGATAAGACAAATAGCATGATGAATATTGGTAGAGGAAAGCTTAGATGGATGACCTCCAGTTGACTTCTGGAGCTCAGAGCACTCTTTGGAGCGAAGCCTAGATATGGTGGAGACATGGAGACCAGTGGTAGCTGTTGAATTTCACCAGATAAGATTAGATCTTTCATCTTCAGATCTTCTCATAAACGGTCTAGATCTTAATCTGTGAAGTAACATGTCAATGGTTATATATTTAGGTAACTCTCTCATGTCACCTTTGACATGAGAATGTTTCATCATGACATGGGAATGTTT
>JBBPUH010000534.1:0-10720 GCA_038094555.1 Boletus aff. phaeocephalus
GGAAGCGCCTTACTTGCTCGCTTCCAGCGCCTCGGGGAGCTGAGTGATCTCGAGGATGCAATTTCCACATACAGGTCCGCTCTTGGCCTCACCCCTGATGGTCACCCTCACAGGTCAGGTCATCTGAACAACCTCGGTTTCTCCTTTTTCACTCGTTTCGAGCGCCTTGGGGAGCTGAGCGATCTCGAGCATGCGATTTCAACGCAAAGGGACGCTGTTGACCTCACCCCTGATGGTCAACTTGGCAAGCCAGGTCGTCTGACCAACCTCGGGAATTCCTTTGTCGCTCGTTTCGAGCGCCTCGGGGAACTGAGCGATCTCGAGCATGCGATTTCAACTCACAGGGACGCTGTTAACCTTTCCCCTGATGATTATCCTGGCAAACCGAGTTATCTGAACAACCTCAGTCTTGCATTCAAAGCTCGTTTCGACCGGCTCGGGGAACTGGACGATCTCGAGCGGGCTATTTCGATGGCTAGGGGTGCTCTTAGCCTCGTCCCTGATGGTCACCCTGACAGGCCGAGTTATCTGAACAACCTTGGTTTTTCCTTCATCACCCGTTTCCACCGTCTCGGAGAGCTGAGCGATCTCCAGCATGCAATTTCAACACTCAGGGACGCTGTTGACCTCACCCCTGATGGCCATCCTGATAAGTTGCATCGTTTGAACAACCTCGGTATCTCCTTCACCAGTCGTTTCCAGAGTCTTGGGGATCTGAGTGATCTCGAGCACGCCATTTTAATTTACAGGAACGTTGTTAACTTCACCCCTGATGGGCACCCTGCCAAGCTGCGTTGTATGATCAACCTTGGGAACACCCTCAGAACCCGTTTCGAACACCTCGGGGAGCTGAGCGATATCGAGCATGCCATTTCAATGCAGATGAAAGCTGTTGACTTCATCCCTGATGGCCATCCCGACAAACCGCGCTTTCAGACTGACCTTGGACTCTCCTTCATTACTCGTTTCCGACGCCTCGGGGAGCCCAGCGATCTCGAGCATGCGATTTCAATGCACAGAGATGCACTTGACCTCACCCCTGATGGCCACCCCGAGAAACCGCGTTGTCTCAACAGCCTTGGTTTTTCTTTCTGCACTCGTTTCCGCCACCTCGGGGAGCTGAGCGATATCGAACATGCCATTTCGATACTGAGGGACGCTGTTAATCTCACCCCTGACGGTCACTCTCGCAAAGCCCACTATTTGAGCAACCTTGGTTTCTCCTTCAGTACTCGTTTCTCCTATCTTAAGGAGCCGAGCGACCTTGAAGATGCGATTTCCGCACAGGTAGATGCTGTCGACCTCACCCCTGATAGTGATCCCGAGAAGCCGAGTCGTCTGAGCAATCTTGGGACTTCCTTTGTCGCTCGTTTCAAACTCCTTGGGGAGCTGAATGATCTCGAGCGTGCCATTTCGAGACACAGAGACGCTGTTAACTTCACCCCTGATGGTCACGCTGACAAGGCGAGCTATCTGAATAACCTCGGTCTCTCTTTTAGAGCTCGTTTCACCTGCCTCAAGGAACCAAATGATCTCGTGAACGTCATTTCTCTGCATTCCCGTTGTGCTTCTTATCCATTTGGCCCCATCCGTGTTCGATTTCTTGCATCACGGAGCTGGATTTTATGCGCGCGACATATCCACCACCCTTCTCTTCTTCGCGCTTATTCTACCGCCATTAATCTCCTTCCACAACTTGCATGGATCGGCCTTTCCCTTTCACATCGTTATGCGGAACTCGAAGGAAGTACTGATGTTGTGCACGAGGCTGCAGCTGCAGCCTTGGATTCAGGACTCCCAGAACGTGCCGTCGAGTGGCTCGAGCAAGGACGGTCCGTTGTCTGGGGGGAGCTCCTTCAGCTCCGCGGTTCATATGACCAGCTGTCCTCCACTTACCCCGATCGTGCCCGCCAACTTCAGGAATTGTCTGCCGCACTTGATAATACTGGTGCCACTCGCGAACAAATCTTATCCACGACTCAGGAAGAGGCTAAAAGTACGACACATCGTGCATTACAAGACGAAGCCAGCCGACACCGTGCGCTCACGCTCGAGCGAGAGAAGCTACTCCAGGAAATTCGACGCCTTCCTGGTTTCGAACGATTCCTCCTCCCTAAACACTTTTCTCAGCTCCGTGCGTCCGCACATTCGGGACCGGTTGTTTTGCTCAATGCGGCAAGAACCCGATGTGATGCGTTGATCGTCCTCGCCAACGTGGACCATGTCGTTCATGTCCCGCTCCCCAATTTCGACCTTAAGCGAGTTGTACGCCTTCAGGGTACAATGAGGTTACTACTTGGGGATACTCGTATGATACCTACGGATGACAGGGTGGGAAACCCCGCAAGACGCGGCCATGTCAACTGGGAGTCACTTTTGTCCACCTTGTGGAACGATGTCGTCAAACCGGTCCTGGACGGCCTGGCTTTCTCAGTACGTATTATTTTATCCCCTGAATCTATGGCCCATCCGTTGACCTCTCCGATTAGACCCTTGAGGAGTTGTCACGCATTTTTTGGTGTCCAACTGGTCCTTTCGTGTTCCTTCCTATCCACGCGGCAGGTTTATATGGTACACAGCGTTCCTCACCAGGGGACAAAATATCCGACTTTGTGATTTCGTCATACGTCCCTACACTCGGCACTCTTGTGCGATCATCCAACAAAAGTATCACGCCTAGCGGTGATCTGCGCCTCCTTACTGTCCCTCAACCATCCTCCGACGGTCAATGTCCCCTTCGAGGTGTAGCCATTGAACTGGGACACATTAAAACAGTACTCCGAGATTCACCTTCCGCATGCACCACGCTCGTCGAATCTTCTGTGGGTACGGTCGAAGAAGTACTTGACCTGATGAAGGATGCAGACTGGGTCCATTTCGCATGTCATGGCGTCCAAGACGCCGACAAGCCGACAGACAGTGGTCTTTGTCTTGCCGACCAACGTCGTCTGAAGATATCGGACATCATCGGGTTGTCTCGATCGCGTGGCGGGCTTGCCTTTTTGTCCGCCTGTCAGACGGCGATGGGTGACGAGGGTCTGTCTGACGAAGCAATCCATATCACGGCGGGGATGTTGTTTGCAGGCTACAATGGTGTGATTGGCACGATGTGGTCGATCAGCGACAGGCTGGCGCCGGTCGTGGCCAGGGAGGTGTACAAGTACTTGTTCCGGAACGGCATGCGGCCGGATTGCCGGGATGCGGCGAGGGCGTTGCATGATGCTGTTGGACGACTGAGAGAGAGTGGGGAGGCGTCGTTTGTGACGTGGCTTCCGTTTATTCATGTCGGTCTTTGAACGTGTTGGGCGATCGTTTAAATACAGGACCTGGGATTTGGCACTTGTACGTATGTTGGGTGTTGATGGATGCCTGCAATTCAGCACACACCCACGGCCATGTCGTGGAATGAGACATCGTTGTCCACTATGAGCACACAGTGGAGCACACAGTGTCGAGGCCATCCAGCAATGGGCAAGCTGTAAAAGCGCCGAAGACACGAGGATGGAGCGGTGATCTATCAAGATCGTGTGCGCTGTCATTAAATGCAGGACCTAGGATTTGGGACCTGTACGTATGTTAGATGTTGGTGGTTTCTCAACACAAGCGAGGGAAAGGGAGGAAGAAATATATGCCTGCAATTCGGCGCACACCTACATGTCGTGGAATGAGAGTCATCTCGGATTTGTCCAGTATCGAGCCCATGGTGGAGCATGCAGTGTCGAGGCCATCTCGGACATTGTCACCGTTATGTGTGCAGGAATGACTATTCTTAGAAACAAGCTGTAGAAGGGCCGAAAACACGAGCGTGGGCACTGATTTATATCGCAGGGCGACATATATATGAGATGCGGAGAAGGAAACAGTTCGTTGACTCTCACCACCACTCGGCTACATTGGATCGCAGACGGCGCCGTCGTCGACGATGACCGGTGTGTACTGGAAGACGGTGCTTCCTTGATGCTGATAATTGATCTAGAGTATGACCAACCGATCGAAATCAACACTGGTAACGGGTTGAGGGTAATGGCGTTCTCGGCGAACGGCGAATATATCGTGAGCGGCCACGAAGATAAGGTTAGAGTATGGAGAGTGGAGGATGGGAAACAAACAGCAACGATGGACACGGGATCGGTCAAGTGTCTCGCTGTTTCGAAAGATGGCAGGTGGATTGCAGTGGGGACCGAGAAAGATCTCACTGTGTGGGACGCAAAGACGTACGAGTTCATCTCCAAGTGGAAGACTCGCTACGTCAACGCGGTTGATTTTTCGCCTGACTCGACGAAACTCGTCTCGGGATCGCTGGACAAAGTCTTTGCTTGGGACGTTCCACCTGGAAGACAAACACAAACACTCAGGCACCAAGCATACGTGGTCGCCGTGAAATACTCGCCGCAAGGGGATTGCATTGTAACAGCCGCTCGCAATTCTGTTCGAGTCTGGGACAGCGACGGTGACTTGCTCGCCGACGTAGAAGTAGATGTAACCCCGTGCTTCAACAATGGTCTCGTCTTGTTCGACAACCACATCTTTGTCGTATCCAAAGATACGATCAAACAACTCGACGCGGCCACCGGATCGACCGTCGTGCAATGGTTGGTCCCTGCCAGCGGCGTGTCCTCGTGCATCACCCTATCAGAACATGGAGAGTTCATTGCTTATTCAACGGAGACCACTGTCACACTCTGGAACGCATCGACACGCACCCAACTGGCCCTTATCCAATACCCTCGAAACATATTTTCCATCGCATTCTCTCCCAATGATCAATTTTTCGCACTTAGTGACAAGTACGGGAAAACTAGTATCTTACCCATAACTTGTATCTTTGTGAGCGGCATCTCGTTATATCTGAACCACTTTCTTGTTCACTCTGCCTAGGATTCAGTCTCGTTGTCTCTTATTCATCGCACCTCCCTGGAACTCGATGACTCCTCACCAGCCTCGTCGAGTTCATTGTCTCCTCTACCGGAACATAACGCCCAGGTAGACGATTCTTCAGAGGAAGAGTCAGGGTCCTCTCTACACCTCACCTTCCAGGAACCCGAGATTCAGGTCGGTGATACCATCCTGGAAATGTGGAAATGCGGTCATCTCAACAACGCGGAGGCACTATTGACTGCGGCAATCTCCGAGTCTCCGAATCCATCCCATCATCTATTTGCCAGTCGAGCTCTCATACGGACTCGTTGTGGAAACTGGGTTGCCGCACTCCAAGACGCCAAGAGGGTATTTTATACTTCTTCCCATAACTATTGTCGCTCTGACGCTCATTCGCGCAAGGCCATCAACATTCACCCATCTGTCATCGGCTTCGTTGCAAAGAGTGTAGCCCATGTCGGCATGCAGGAAAGACACGAGGCATATCGGACCTGTGATATCGCATTCGAGCGATTCCATTCATCACATGTCTCCTCTCTCCTTCTCATCAAGGTGCGTGGTTCGCAACCTTCATGTCTGTCGATTATCCATTTCCCTGTAGGCCATCATCGCGTTTATGGCAGGAGAGCATTCTGATGCAATTTCACGCGTAGATGACTTCATTGCCACTGTCCCCTTCAACTCGACATGCTATATGGTCCAGGCATGTGCACCACACGGTCCCAGGGAACATTGTCATTGACACGTTTCGAAGGCATATATACACCTTCTCATTGGAAACTCCCAGATGGAGTCCCATGAGTACGAGCATGCATTACGATCATTCGAGTGTGCTCAGGCCCGAATACGAGATGATGTTGGGCCGCCTCTCTTTGCCATCTCACTGGTAATCTTTTGTACGTATTACGCTGAATAGAAACCGCTCACCAATCTTGACAGGTATTTGGATGGAAGTTTGATAACCTTGACATCATCATCCGACAGCGATTGTGTGAAGCCTTGGATGCAACAGGTCGCACAACCGATGCAGCCAAGTGGTTCCATGAACTGAAGACTGAATCAAGAGGCAATGGCGAGCATCTGAAATGGGCTCATGGTGAGTGGCCGTACCACCATCCTGTATAGTGAGTTGACTCTTTAACATTACTGTCAGCGTTCGGCCAGCGTTCATTGGAGAAGCTACGACGTCTTGGGGATGACGCAATGGATGCTATGCAACATGACGAAGCTATCTCTTACTATACCAGTGCATTATCCCTTAATCCTTCATCCCCGCAAGCAATCCTTACGAAGCGAAGCAAGGCCCGGTTGGCGACCGGATTGTGGAGAGAAGCACTAGATGATGCAAACGAAGTATTCCATTCGGATCGCACACATTCATCTTGTTGATATCATCATCAGGCAATCGCACTCGATCCACCATCTCCATGGGGCTATGAGGTCAAACATGCAGCTTTGCACAAGGGCGGAGATTATGACAATGCAATTGATGCTTTCGAGATGATGTTCAACAAGATGGCAGAGTCACCTGACCCAGATGTTCAACGTGAGTTGTCCTTCATTGCAATAATAAATATGGTTTGACACTATTCGGCAGGGCACAGCGACCGGTACATAAACCCATCGATTACGCGAGCAACAATTCGCAAGATAATTCAGCAGACTCTACGCAATTTGCCACGTGTGCTCATCAATACGGTCACCGGCCGTCTCCACAATGGAACCGAGCAGACTGCAGCATTCGAATCCCTTCCGGTCTTCAAAGAGCTTGTGTCATCAATGACAACATGTATCGATTATGTCCGGATCAAACGCGAAATACGAGACTACTTCCGATATGTCATGCTGTCGCATAGATGGGAAGACAATGAACCGCTATTCCAGCAGGTGCTGCAGATAGCGGTGTATGACCTCGAGCAGTCTCTTACTCACAACAAGTTGCAAATGTTTTGCAGGATCGCTCGGGATGCGGGATTCAATTGGGCATGGAGCGACACATGCTGTATCGATAAATCGGATCACTTTGTTCTCCAAGAAGCCCTGGTCGCGATGTTCAAGTGGTACCGGGGTGCTGCCATGATGATCGTCTTCCTTCGTGGCGTTCGCCCTTCGTCCCTACGTGGTGCTCTTGCACAGAGTCTGTGGAATACGCGTGCTTGGACACTTCAAGAGTATATTGCTGCCAAGGTGATTCGCTTCTACACAGAGGATTGGACACTCTATCAAAATCTGGAGGTGCCGAACCACAAAGAGTCGCTGATAGTCGCTGGAGAAATGGAGGAAGCTACTGGAGTGTCTGCGCAGCAATTGATGGCGCTTTGTCCAGGTCTGACGAGCATTCGCGAAAAGCTGTGCCTTGCTTCCACCCGAGAGACGACACTAGTGGAAGATGCTGCATACTCGTTACTAGGCATTTTCTCTGTCACTGGTATACCCGCGATATATGGTGAAGGGCAGGGTTCCCTTGGGCGTTTGTTGGCACACATTCTGGCTGGATCAGGGGATGTGAGCATCCTAGCCTGGACTGGCGAATCTGGCAGCTTCAATAGTTGCCTGCCCGCCTACATCACTGTATACAACTCATCGGCAGCGTCGCACCTCCCGCTGGTCACTGCAGATTCTGAGGTGGAGAGACTGGCCATCGCTTCACATTCTTCATTTGACCTCGACTCGGCCCTGAACTTATACAGCCGTCTCAACGAGCTCTCTCCACCTTGGTTTGCAGCGAGTCGGATGAAACTTCCGTGTATCGCGTTCCAACTTCCACCTCTCACACTCTACCGAACACGTTCAGGTCGTGTATATCGTGCGGACACTGTCACTTTTGGCATGGTAGACATCAAGACGAGACAAGATCTCTCTCGGATGCAAATTATGTATCTGGTTCATCCCTGGTTGGAGGCTGTCCTTGATCGTGACGATATGCATGGTGGAGCGTTTATGGAGGACAATGTTGCACTACCTCCCACTCCAGATGAAGAGATTGGTGATGACGATGACGATGCACTCTCATCTTCTGAATTAGAATTGCCGTTGCACTCCCAGGCTCCTGTTCATATGCATACAGCACCACTAGACAAGGAGACACGAGCGAGACGGCTCGTCGCACGTCTTAGACAGCCGTTCGGAGCACTCTTGCTGACGCTGGCATCGACGGGTCGACGGACCATGGACTATAAGCGGGTTGCCACAGATAGCATGATTGCGGTGCAATTCCAGGAGAGCGTCTCGCTGGGTGATATTCTGGACAATGTACGTGTACTCGATGTACTATAACTCGAATGGTATCATGAACAAGTTAACCATGCCACTCGAGTTGTCCATGCTTCGGACGCCTCCACTCACTGCATGGCATGTTATAAATTTTCTCTTTGCCAAGGTTCTTTATCTGGCTTCGTTCCCGTAGCAGAACCTCTCTTGCATGGTGATACACCGAAATCGGCTGACTCTACTGATTCCCTGAAACTTGAACGTTCCGCCTCCTAACCAGTCATTTCTATACAGGTGGATGCTATCAACCACATCCTTGATGGTGACCCCAAGAAGCCAAGTTGTCTGAGCAACCTCGGGACTTCCTGTGTCACTCGTTCCGAACTCCTCGGGGAGCCGAGCTGTTTTGAGACACAGGGACGTTATTAACCTCATCCTGATAGTTACACTGACAGGGCGAGTTATCTGAACAATCTCGGTCTCTCCTTCAGAGTTCGTTTCGCCTGCCCCAAGAAGCCAGATGATCTTGTGGATGCAATTTCTCTGCATTTCCTGTTGTACTTCTTATCCCATTGGCCCCCACTTGTGTTCAATTTCGTGCATCATGGAGCTGGATTTTATGTGCTTGACATATCCGCCACCCCTCTCTTCGCGCTTATTCTACCGCCATTAATCTTCTCTCCCAACTTGCATGGATTGGCCTTTCTCTTTCACATCGTTATGTGGAACTCGAAGGATGTACTGATGTTGTGCGCGAGGCTGCAGCTGCAGCCTTGGATTTAGGATTCCCAGAACGTGCTGTCGAGTGGCTCGAGCAAGGACGGTTTATTGTCTGGGAGCTCCCTCAGCTCCGCGGTTCATGTGACCAGTTGTCCTCCACTTATCCCAATCGTGCTCGCCAACTTCAGGAATTGTCTGCTGCACTCGATAATGTTGGTGCCACTCGTGAACAAATGTCATCCACAACCCAGGAAGAGGCTAAAAATACGACACATCGTGCATTACAGGACGAAGCCAGCCGACACTGCACTTGCACTCGAACGAGAGAAGCTGCTCCAGGAAATTCGACGCCTTCCTGGTTTCGAACGATTCCTCCTCCCTAAACACTTTTCTCAGCTCCGTGAGTCCGCACATTCGGGACCAGTTGTTTTGCTCATTGCGGCAAGAACCTGATGTGATGCGTTGATCGTTCTTGCCGACGTGGACCATGTCATTCATGTTCCGCTCTCCAATTTCGATCTTAAGAGTCAGTTCGATAGACCAGGTAACTCGGCTGCAATCCAGGTAACTCGGCTGCAACCCGGCTGCAACCCGGCTGTACGTCGGCTGGGGGCTACACCACATCGGCTAGTCACACACTACCAAACTTAGACTAAAGCTCCGCCATAACTCTCGAAGGCAGGCTGCCAGTGCGTGTGGAAGCCTTGAGGATTCAAGCGCCGCGCAATCGGCATCCAACCATCTGAGAATACTGCTTACACAATTGCACTGGCTACGTTCCCAGCCGACGTACAGCCGAGTTGCAGCCGGGTTGCAGCCGAGTTACCTGGTTTATCGAACTGACTCTAAACGGGCTATACGCCTTCAAGGTACAACGAAGTTACTACTTGGGGATGCTCGTATGATACCTACTGACGACAGGCTGGGAAACCCTGCGAGACGCGGCCATGTCAACTGGGAGTCACTTCTGTCTACCTTGTGGAACGATGTCGTCAAACCAGTCCTGGATGGTTAGCTTTCTCGGTACGTGCTATCCTATCCCCCGAATCCATGGCTCATCCATTCACCTCTCTGATTAGACCCTTGAGGAGTTTTCACGTATTTTCTGGTGTCCAACTGGTCCTTTCGTGTTCCTTCCTATCCATGCAGCAGGTTTGTATGGTACACAGCGTTCCTCACCAGGGGACAGAGTATCCGACTTCGTGATTTCGTCATACGTCCCTACACTCGGCACTCTTGTGCGATCATCCGACACGAGTATGACGTCTAGCGGTGATCTGCGCCTCCTTACTGTCCCTCAACCATCCTCCGACGGTCAATGTCCCCTTCGAGGTGTAGCCATTGAACTGGGACACATTAGGACAGTACTCCGAGATTCACCTTCCGCATGCACCACGCTCGTCGAATCTTCTGTTGGTACGGTCGAAGAAGTACTTGACCTGATGAAGGATGCAGACTGGGTCCATTTCGCATGTCATGGTGTCCAAGACGCCGACAAGCCGACAGACAGTGGTCTTTGTCTTGCTGACCAACGTCGTCTGAAGATATCGGACATCATCGGATTGTCTCGATCGCGTGGTGGGCTTGCCTTTTTGTCCGCCTGTCAGACGGCGATGGGTGATGAGGGTCCGTCCGACGAAGCGATCCATATCACGGCGGGGATGCTGTTTGCAGGCTACAGTGGTGTGATTGGCACGATGTGGTCGATCAGCGACAGGCTGGCGCCGGTCGTGGCCAGGGAGGTGTACAAGTACTTGTTCCGGAACGGCATGCGGCCGGATTGTCGGGATGCGGCGAGGGCGTTGCACGATGCTGTTGGGCGACTGAGAGAGAGCGAGGAGGCGTCGTTTGTGACGTGGCTTCCATTTATCCATGTTGGTCTTTGAATGTGGTGTTGGATGATCTATGATGA
>JBBPUH010000535.1:0-10712 GCA_038094555.1 Boletus aff. phaeocephalus
GCTGCTGTCTTTTCAAGTAGAATCTCGCATCCCTTGTCAGTCTTATGGATGTCTGCAATATGAGTCAATACCATCACACAATGTCCACTGAAGAATCCATATCACAAACTTTCAAGTCTGGCAAAGGTCCTTGGAGGATATCTCATTCCCGAAAGCCGTTCCCATACTTTCATGCCGTCGAACACCTCCTCCACGAGAGATGGGATCCTTGCCAGCCGCTCTTGCAATGGCAGCCATTGATCCTCGGGTGACATTCTTACCATTGCTTTCACCTGCAGTGCATCGAATTTGGTGAACAGCACCACAACCGGAACTGACCACGTCGTCAGCCTAAAAACACTATAATAAAGGGATCCCACCATTATGAGGGTCACATTCTCCAAAAAATATTTCTTCCGATCGCTGGATTGCTCGTTCAATCCTATCCATCGAGATGCAGTACCTGTCCGACAGAATCTATTTGTTAGCATACTGCTACCACACTGCCTTACTTGTTACCATATCGCATGAAGGCGCTTCTCGAGGTGCGTAGCGTTTGCACGGTCTGCGACAAATTCCTGCATCCTTACAAACTCGTCTTTCTTACCAGCTTCGAACCCTTGCGAATCGTGGAAAATGAATTTGTCATTGCTCCGGAAGATCAACTCGTTCTCGATGTCATGAATCCCACGCTAGAATTGGTCAGACAATTATGCTATCATTTTCTCGGGCTGGCGCAACAGGGTACGTACCCCCATCGACCCTTCAACCTGAGATAGATCGATCTAATCGCATGGTCTAGCGTCTGCTTCACCTCATAGATCGAATGAGAGACATACCTTGTTCCCTTCGCTGTCGTATATCTCTGGGTTTTCCGTTGTGTTACAGATCTTCTGGAGGATGGTCGTCTTGCCTGAGTTTGCCCGTCCGATGATAAGGATCCTGAAACGGCCGAATTTCTCACGGATACCCTTGGAACGGCCAGTCGTCTCTTCTGTAGACATTCTGAAGAGCGTTTGCGTGAGGGAAAGGAGAGATGGTGTCTGAGACCTGAGCGGTGGTGGAAGCGAGGAGTCAAGGCTCGTAGCGTGGAGGGCTCTATCGATCACCCACGCCTCAGGTTTCTTGCACGTGACAACGGGGTAAACCCGAAAGGACATCACAAGGTAGATAACGGATATGCCCGATCCATTCTGACGCCCCGTTCTTGCCTTATGGAGCCTTTGTAGGCGAAGAGGGTGTCTAGCAAAGATAAAAACAGTTGGATGTGTAGATAATTTGGAGCTCAGTCTGTTCCGGCCGCTGATAGTGAGATTCTAGAATTACTGTGAGAGCCAAAAGTGACGGGGTGTCGTTGCGGTCACAGGAGGGAACATCAGGACAAGTTCCCCAATGCATCATTCTTGCTACGGAATATCATAAATAGACTGAGATAATCTGGGGCACCATAGACCCATCTTGTCTCGGGCTTGACACTCCGGAGGGTCCATATTCGACACCACAAGACATCCCACTGGCGCTGCATCAGTACACCGCCCACGATGCAATGCTTCTCGTTCTCAAAAATCAATTATAAACCCTTGTGACGCTATAGATGGGATTATCACGCTCCTGACTTTTCCCTGATCTCGGAGGAGCGAATAAGCTGAGTCAGTCGTGCACACCTGTTGCACTGATTGTGCCAGGTTTGTGTGGTACTCGAAGCTAAACCTGTTATACTACTATCTTGACATTCTCAGTAAAAATATCATCATGGGACGAATGAGGTCAGTGCTTACACCGATATAGATGTACCATGGTTTGATACGGAACCTATTGTCTGTCACATCGCGTAAAAAACCAGGTCTTCGGAAATTTCAGTGCTCCATCCTCAGAGATATTGCCCACCAGAGTCACTGAACAAAAGACAAAAACCCCTCGAGAATCAAAATTCGGCTGGCTCTCTGGAGTACTAGGCTTGAGTAGAGACGAAAAAAGTAATTGACACGAATGTCGTCCATCACGATGACTCGACATAACCAAGGGTATTTGTCCTACCCTCTGAATTCTAACGTTCGTGATGGTATCAGACCCCATTATCCAAATCGATGGCAACTTCTGCGAAGGCGGGGGCCAGCTCCTGCGCAACTCTGTCGCACTGTCTGCCCTCCTCTCCAAGCCAATTTCCATCTCGAACGTTCGACACAATCGTCGACCTCCAGGACTGTGAAAACAGCATGAAGCTGGTGCATTCTCTCTATAAATCTCTGATGACCTCGAGCACCCACCGAACATATAGGGATCGAGCTCGTAGTGGGGATCTGCCCTGCAGACACCAAGGGCCTCGAGGTGGGCTCTACCACCATAATTTTCACCCCGGTCCCATCCAGCTGCCTCAAATATTAACCGCAGACCCAGGCACCGCTGGTTCCACGACCCTCCTGCTCCAAGTCGCCCTCCCTTGCCTCCTGTTCTCCCCGTCCAACCATCGCTCCGAGTCCCAGGATAGGGATACCCCTCACGAACAATGTCCGACGTCCGCCCTGACGCTCCACGCGGTACCAACGCCTCGTTCGCCCCCCAAATCGACTACATACACACCATCCTCTTTCCCTTTCTCTCTAAACACGTCGGTATCACCCCGGCGCTCACCGTGCATCACCGTGGGTACTACCCCAAAGGTGGCGGATCGGTATTGTGCACGGTGCCTGCTGTCTCTTGGCCCTTACCCCCTGTCGTGTTGACGGAACGCGGCCAGGTAAACGTGATACGGGGATGTGCGCACGTGGGCGGGTTACCTGCGTCGGTCGCACGGCAGATGGCGGCGGGTGCACGCCGTACGCCCGTGGAGAGCAGGATTCCGACGTGCACGATATCCGAGATCTTGGCTGTGCGGGAACGTGACTAGGACGTCGTTGGCGCTGGTGGGGGGATCTTGTTGTGGGCCGAGACGGACGGGGGGTGTTTGACTGCGGGATCTGCGGTGAGCATAACGGAGAAGACTCCGGAGGCGGTGGGAGAAGGGGCTGCAGAAGCACTCATCAGAAGTGTGAACTACGGGGGATGCGTGGATGAGTATTTGCAGGACCAGATAATCATCTTCCTAGCTTTAGCCAAGGGTACCTCGGTCGTCAAGACTGGTCCGCTTACAGACTCGATTCTTACTAGTACATCCGTGACAGCACGGACTGAGATTGGCCTAGAACTGCAATCTATGTTGCAGAACCAATGACAGGAGCACGATTTCGTCTTGATGAAAATGGGCCGGACAGCATGATCATTATATGTGAAGGCATTGGATCCACCCTACGGTAATGCAAAATCTATCTGTACCTGATACCTCGCTCCGTGAACCTCGATAAGTATAAGTGTCACGGTCCAAAGTTTCGAGCATTGTATTACAAGGGGAAGTAGAGCCATGTAAACCAGGGTTTATCATTGCTCAAGAAAGCAGTGACACGTCTCCCAGACATCTATAACTTGATGAGCCAAAGAAACCATTTGTATAGAGGCAAATAACATACCGGGGGTTGAACAAGTGACGAATGATACCTGCGAGTGCTAGGAGTATGGACATACCAGCCGTGCCACGTATGCCCAACCCAAGAACGTATTCATGCCACCTATCCAAGAAACCGAAGAGATGACGAGTGATTCTGTTTCTTTAAACCTTTGTACCGGATAGTCTTGGACAAAACATAAGCACACTCAAGATACTCCATCTAGTGACTTACTGCAATAGATCTGAACCTCGTCGTATCATTCCTTTCGTACAGTTTCGAGAACGTTGACAGACTTGCAGTCCTCATCCAATTCTGAAAGTGCTCATCCTTTGTGAGATCTGGGGAGGGATCTCGTCTGAGTGATTGTTTGGGAATCTAAGCGCCTGGTGGGGGGGAAGCACAATCTGATCCGGCATTCCAACATAACCGGTCGTCGAACTATATCCCCAGCCCGGCGGCGTCATTCTGGGTAAAGCTGTAGTCCGACGCGCCAGATGATTCATTTGTCGGACGGAAACCAAGAACCGTATCTGTGGGTTGATCATCATTCTAGACAAATCTCTGAACAAATTTACGAACGCACCATTGAATAGTGAGTTTGCGATCGGACCGCATGGGTAGATACTCTCTCCATCGCTTGTTATCGCCAATGGCTTGCAGTTGTTGCTACTCAACGAATTGTTGGACACATACTGACCCTGAAGTTGAGGGGTGTCAAGACTTTGTACATGCGTCGATTGTTCTGATAAAAGTTGGTTGGCTTGTAGTATTGAAACACAGGGGATCGTAGGTCTGCTACGATATCAAATTGGATGAAACACGAGTGTGTTCAATTGAGCGGTGCTGTCGCGTTGTGGAAACATGCATAGGTCAGGGGAGAAAAACCAGAGGGACGCGGATTGTATGAATAAGACGGGAGGGGCTGGAACTGGATTTGATTGAGGGAGGAAGGATTTGTCAAATTCCGGCAGTCCATATAATCGAGAGTCATTTCAGACACTCGTTAGTTTCAGAAGGACATGAAGCAAAGACGTGCGCGTGCAAAAAGGTAAGGAAAATGAACCAGGAATGAATGAAACAGGCATACCAAGCCGCTTCTCCACACGAGCAGGCCATCTATTGGGGCGAATATGGTCCCAGTGATAAAAAGTGTAGGAAGGACGGTTTTCGGAGTAAGTATGGGCTGCCATGCTTTCAGACGCTGTTGTTTGAAAGCGGCATCTAGAGCTACGTTCAGAGACCGGGAAAGCACGAACTAGCGAGAGAGGCTCACTTCCTGGCCATCTCCAACTTCCCTTTTCCTTCTTCCATTCGCTGTTCCGATCGTCCGTGTCGTCGTTACGCTGTTTTTCGGCTGGAGAGGTCCATCGTCACGGGCGTACTTTGATCATCTACAGGGACAGCGACGCGGTCGTAAGCGGCAGAGTCCGGCGTCACAGATATTTGACATGTGGGTCGAACTCGATCAACGACCTCTGTGTGGAGGTGCAACTCGGATTGTTCGAGATATGGTGCGTCTCGACGTGAGACGACTGACTGACCAGGCTGTTTGGTACAACTCGGATCTTGTCCATTTGGCCCCGGCTATCCAAGTCTCCCATCCTTCGCAATTTCTCGTGGTCTCCACTCGTTCTGGGAGCCTTTGCCCAGAATGCACACCTCTTTGGGGCTACGACCACATCTTTCCGGTCCCTCTCGCCTCATTTGTGCCCCGCAGCGTCGCCGCCGACATTCAAGGAGCTGTACAATGTTGACCGGTCTTGCCAGCAACCAAGATCGATCCAATCCCAGGCCTCCTCGTGCTACACATCCGGAGAGGTGACTTTGCCGCCCATTGTGCGCATCTGGCGAGGTGGTCCTCGGATTTTAACGGGTTCAACAAGTTTGCTACGTCACCGGACACACTCCATCCCCCTCCTGGTGGCGCTGGGGGTGAGACGACGGAGGCCACGATCCAGGCACACCATGCACACCCTTGATCCGCTCCAAGTGTAGATCACCCACTCTATTGATACGATCTGTTTATTCGTTCACTGCAACGATGAACTCGGACAAGAATGTTCAAATCATCCCGTGTCGCAGCCACAAGCGGGGCCATGCTGACCACGGCTGGCTTTTGACCTTTCATGCGTTCACTTTCGCCAGGTTCGTGCACCTACATCAGTCCCCGTCTCTCGACTGAGCATTGCACCCTACTCAGCTATCGCGATCCTCGCCACAACTCCTTTGGTGCCCTTCGTGTCCTCAACGAGGATCGCGTCGCCCCCTACAAGGGATTCGGCACGCACAGTCATGCGCATTATGAGATATCCTCCTACGTCATCTCGGGCAAGCTTGAGCAGTAAGCAGTTCCCTGATCTCCCACCTCTCGTCGAGCACATCCCCGACTCACATCGGGAATATGGCTAGTTGTTAGCCGAAGGTCCTGAGCAGTCTGGAGCAGTCTGGAGCAAAAACGAATTCGCTGATGCACGCGATTCGCCTTGGACAGCCAAGATTCCATGGGGAACACGGAGATCCTCTCCCGCGGCGCACTCCAGATGACCTCCACTGGAACGGGCATCTCGCATTCCGAAAAGGCGCACGATGACAGCGACGTGTATTTCTGCCAAATCTGGGCGTTGCCCCACGCTGGACAAGGCGAGGGCATGCCCACCTATTATACGAGGTGCGTTGGTGTTACCCTCTCTTGCGGCTCCTATCCGTTTGCTGTCGACCACGAGGTCTGATTCATTTGCACAACACAGACACTTCACCGACGAGGAAAAGAAGAATCGGTTCGTGCTGTTGGTCGCACCCGATAACGCGCCCCGGGTGTCTCTCCGCAGAGAACACACCGGGCCCGCACCGATCCGCGCTGAGCTCTGGATGTACGCCTCCTTGATCCACCCAGGCATCTCGCTCGTCCATGCCCCAGCTGGAAACAGCCAATCCAAGAAAGGTTATATTCATGTAATCCAAAAGTCGGGATACAATCCAGGGCCAGCCAAAGGTGTTACTTTGAGGATCGGTTCTCAGGCGGACGGACCGCAGCTCGAGCTGCGGGAAGGCGACGGTGCGTATTTGGAATACGGGCCGGGCGCCGAGCTCCGGCTTGAAAACGATGGACAGGGTATTGCAGAAGTGTTGCTCTTTGATCTCGAATGAATCCGGGTTTCGTCTTGGTGTAAAGTATACTGTATCAATGTCATTGTGATACGAGGACTGGTAATGTCGGTAACCACGATCTGTTTGTTCTAGCACCTTGTCGAAACTCAGGGTGTACGTTTGTCCTTTGCACGCCACAGACACCCGGACAAGTTACGTTGGTTTATCGCGCACGATAAGGTTGGCACGAGTCGGTAATGCGTAGGTGCGACATGCGAAAGGTGCACACCGTTCGAAACATATTGCTTTAAATGCCCGGTAATCGCGCGGATAATCTTCCTCTGGCGTAACTGAACCCTTTCAAGTCGCCGCACTCCATCCCTGCGCCACATAGTGCCAAGCACCCGAGAACAGCATAGCGGATATGTTGCGTGTGCCTTGTTGGTGTGCAAGCGTCTTATCTAGTGGAAATGACAATGAGGCGCGTTTGTCATCGAACGGTAGCACGTACCTTGTGCGTCTATCAACTCGGTTGCGTTGATGCGTGGTGCACATATGCAACAATAAAATGCAGACATGGCCATAAACCAAAAGTTTGAGACTTGGGGTACTACGTCTGTTGCTCAACACGCATGTAGACAAGACAGCCGCTAACAATACGCGTGTGTACTAGCGATGAAATAGGATTTTCCGAGGATGTCGCGAGATCGAATGGGTACATGTCACCAGAAACAGTGTGAGGAATGGCAACGGATATGAACAGGCGTCCGACATATGCCGGTAACTCGAAAGTCGTTCTGGGCCTTTTTTTTGACATGGAAAATAATATGACCGTCTTTGGGACTTGTCTTCTGACCTCCACAGATGCCAGCGTTGTGCACTGGTGGCGCGGAACTTCTTCAAGACATACTTGCGAGGAGCTGTGTGTATGGTGACCAATCGCAATGAAATGAGAAGATGTACGAGTGTATGTCCATGATACATGGATGCGTTCAGTGTAGGACACTCTGCCTATCCACGATCGTGGTGTCCTGTCGCATGGAGACAATGGGTGCGCTACCCACCAGGTCACAGTTGCAGTCTGAGTTAGTACCCGCACTGTCCAAGCATGCCGTTAGAGCTAGCCGGGAGCCCTGTTGACGATTACGACTCCCGAAGAGCGTAGTAACACGGTGTGAGTTCCCGTCGAGTGAATGAGAAACATAACGTTTGTGTTTCATACATGTCTCCGCAGCAATTAGTGGAATTTGAGTGGTCAGAAATGGTGAAATACATTGCTGAGGAAGTGCGTCAAGAATGTCGAGAAGGCCTTCTGCCGACGCAGCATAGAAGGACCAAGATCGATCTTTGTGATACAACTGGATAACAGCAAGACGTATGCCCAAGAAAAATATGATACAAAGCGGGTTTGACCATATGATCATAGCCCGCAACAATCAACAATTGATTTACGAACCAGTTCGATACCAAACTTCAAGCCTTTTGAGGGGCAAGCGGTGATGATTGGCGGTAGGCATGCAGGTGCAGCTTGGAACATGGCACTCTTCATCCGGTCTATATGTTCCCGACCCGAGTCCCCAAGCTGGTCCGCCTTCGTGATGATGGCCTGCAATGAAAACTTTGTCCCGCCAAACCTTTTCGAGTAGAAGGTAAGACTGTCGTATGGCGAGCAGTTCAACTCACCTTTGGCAGCCGATTAAGTCGCGGAAACGATTTTACGTCCGGGGCAGAGGCAGAAAACTCGGCAGAAATGGGTGTTTGAAAAACTGTCGTTGAGCCTGTAGAGCCTTTCCTTGACAATGAAGGAAGGTTTCCGAGTACATTCGTGCAGCGATGAGACAACAACCACGACATGGCCGAGATTAGCCTTGTTAATTTCGGATGCCTTTGCCAAATACATGTAAACTCGTCCTGGTCATTCGCGATGGATCCACAGACGGGCGTGGACGAATCTACAGACGACGACAACGCGTCACAAACTACAGAAGACGACCCCCAAGTTCCAGATAACCTTCCTTCTGGTCCTATCCCAGTGCCAACACAACCCGTACAACCGTCTACTCAAGTCGTTCAACCTCATCGCGAACGACCAAATTACCAACCAGTGAGACATACTCTTCGGGGACACACGCAGTCCATTTCGGCGGTCAAGTTCAGCCCTGATGGCACACTTCTTGCGTCTTGCGGTATACTCCTCGTGTCGTCATTTCTTTTGACACCTGATCGCTTCATATAGCCGCAGACAATCTGATCAAGATATGGTCACCGTTTACTGGCGAACTGATACGAAGTCTGAGTGGTCACACGAAGGGCCTTTCTGACATTGCATGGTCCACAGACGGCGTGTATCTCGCGTCCGCCTCGGACGACACGACCATTCGGATCTGGAACGTAGACACTGTGCGTCCATCTCCACGTCCAAACGCCCCCTTTCATAAAAAGGGTAACATGGTGTGCAAGCCAGGGCCTCACTACGAAACACCTACGAGGTCATTCGAGCTTTGTATTTTGCGTCAACTATAGCGTTGCATCAGACCTATTGGTATCAGGAGGCTGCGATGGAGACGTTCGGATCTGGAATGTCGCGCGAGGTCTGTATCTCGAGCCCGTTTGTTGCACTCTATTGTTCCATCTCATCTCATTTCTTCCAGGTAAGTGTACCAAGACGCTGAATGGCCACATGGATTATGTGACCGCCGTGCATTTCAACCGTGACGCTACGCTCATCGTCTCATGTGCGTTGGACGGACTGATGTGAGGCTGCTCGGTCTGTCTCTTCGTCCGTCCTTGATCACTCACCTTTGGCTCGCAGACGAATCTGGAACACCACCACAGGACAGTGCCTCAAGACGTTGACAGAGGGAAACGATGCTGTATGGTAGGCTACATTCACTCCCGCTCCCACCCAAGACCGTCTGCTTAGCATTTCTGTTTACTAGTCAGCACGTACAGTTCTCACCCAATTCGAAGTACATCCTGTCGACGGCGCATGACAGTGCTATCCGCCTATGGGATTACCATACGTCCCGGTGTCTGAAGACGTATGTGGGCCATCGAAACGAAAAGTACTGTATCGCGGCCTGCTTCAGTGTGACGGGTGGAAAATGGATCGTATCTGGTAGCGAAGACAACAAAGTGTATATTTGGGACTTGCAAAGTCGCGAAATTGCGCAGATGTTGGAAGCCCATTCCGGTGCGTCAGTCCTGATACCGCTCTCGTAAAGGTCGTGCTTCTGAGAGGAATGCTCACTCAGGTGTCGTCGTCGCTGTAGCCGTGAGACATTTCGTTCTTTCGAATTTGTGACCTGAACGCTTCGCAGACTCACCCACATCAAAATATGATTGCATCTGGGTCCATTGAGCCAGATCTTGCAATTCGAGTATGGTCAGATCGGGAGCCATCTACTTAAAATATCACATTACTTTGCTTGGTAGCATCTCCCCCATGTCGAAGTTCATTTTTGCAATTCACTACAGATGGCACTTGATATAGCCTTATCAGATGCCACTCATCTTTACTCGCATGAGGCAAGATATACGACTATGCATATCGAATGAAACAAACCCACTGGCAGCACTCAGGGAACTCAATCATCCTCTTACCATGATAAGGGGGTATGAGACAGAGTGGTCAATAGTGTCACAGGCTTACATTCTTGAACGCGACGAAAGGATAGACAGCTCACAACCTGACGCACTGAATCTCCGTTATGTCTCATTCAATACTCCAATCAGCAACACTGTACGATCATACAACGCGGACCAAGAAACACACACACAACATCGACATGTCAGGGTAGTAGTACACTCATCACGAATGGCTTGGGTTAAGAGCCATGCAACCAATCAGCCTGAGTTTCCACTTTCTGATTCAGGCAGAAATGAACTCCCAGTATTCTGTCATGTCGCCAGTCCCAGCGCTGCAATAAACGAGTGCCCCAGATTCCACACTCTGGGGGCTCCAAAAAATGGTGTAGCCACCATCTTGCACACTAAAGATCAATTGAAGTGCTCAGTACACAACACTAACGATGACAGGGGAGAAGGTACTGACGTGTACACGCCGTTGCTCCCCCTGATGGCCCAAGAAGGTGTACCACTGGAAACGACTGTGAGGGAGTTGCTACCCTTGAAGCCGGTCTTCAGGCTCATGGCGTCCCGAGG
>JBBPUH010000536.1:0-10704 GCA_038094555.1 Boletus aff. phaeocephalus
CCATTTCAAAACAGCTATACCATTGGAACAGTTTTTGGACTTTCAACAAAATTAGGATATTTGGTATAGATTAGTACTTGGTATATCCTCCTTTGGCTTTAATCACAGCCTGAACCCTCCTTGGCATACTTTCAATCAATTTCTGACACTCTTCAACTGGTATCTCCTACCACACCACCTGAATCCTCTCCTATAATTCCAGTACTTCACTAGGAGGGTTTTCATACTCTGCCAACCTCCTTTTCAAGTAACCCCAGAGATGCTCAATGGGATTTAGATCAGGAGACTGTGCAAGCCACACCATAGTCTGAAATTCCTGCTCTTCCAGCCATTCTCTCACCTTTTTGCAAGTATGCTTGGGGTCATTATCTTGCTGAAAGATAATATGAGGAGGATCAAGACCATAATACTGCAAAGTATTGAGTAGGTCATCCTTCAGAATTTGAAGGTAAAGGTCCCCATCCATCATACCATCAATCTTGGCAGCATAGCCAACTCCCTGCCAAGTCATACACCCTCATACCATCGCAGAACCATTTCCAAATTTTACTGTTTCTTGGACCAGCCTATCACTAAGCCCCTCACCTGCTCTTTTCCATGCCCATTTGCACCCATCTGATCCTCTGCAGTTGATTTTGGTCTCATCAGACCACATAACCCTCTTCCAGTCCTCCACAGTCCAATCCTTATGAGCAATAGTAAAATCCATATGAGCTTTGCAATGTCTAGTAGAGAGTAGGGGATGTTTGGACTTGACAACAGCCTTCATCCCAGACTTTTTCAAGTGATGGTGGATGGTATTGGGATGGAGGGGCTGGTTGATGACATTAGAGAGTGCTTTGGTCACCTGAACAGCATTCTTTACCTTTTGAGTGGTGATTAATCAAATGGTATGGTGAACATTGGTAGAGGAAAGCTTGGATGGGTGATCTCCAATAGACTTTTGGAGGTCAGAACACTTCTTGGAATGAAGTCTGGATATGGTAGCAATGCCAACACCAGTTCTAGATGAAATGGACCACAAGGAATGACCAGCATCAAGCTGAGAAAGAATGGTATTTTCTTGAGTGGCAAAAAGAGATTGCATGATGATAGTGGTAGAAAGTAAAGAGGCATGGGAATGATTTTGAACTCATACATGATGTTTATATGTGTATCCTTGTTTGTAGTACCAAATAGTAACAAATAATCTATTATATCATAGTGATCTCATATTCTATATCAAAAGTCCAAAAACTGTTCCAATGGTATAGCTGTTTTGAAATGGCCATATCATTATGACCCCTGAGCCAAATCACATGATCCAGGGACAGATTTGTAGCTGATTGTTTGTACTCTATTTGGTCTCACCAAAGCTAGACCAAATTCCCACAGGTGGTTGCAGGGCCCTTTGAACACTGTATTGGAGTGAGTTATTGGAACGGTTTTTGGAGTCACTGTACCAGATAATGAATGGCTTAACCTGAGCAAAAGATGGTTGTGGCTTTCAAGGATCACAATGGTCTAAATAACATGAAACAGTATGACGGCACTTCTATATCTAAGGACACTGTCAAGGAGGAGAGAGAGAGTCCAGAAGCTCATTCAAAAGCTCATTGAGGAGGAGTAATAAAGCTGTGAGACATCTTTAACACAAATGAGACCTCTTTTTTTATGGATAAGTTCTGGTTTGATAGATCTCACTAGACAAGTATTGATGCTGAATTTCTTAGTATGCCCCCCAACCAGGGATTCAGTGACCAGAAAAATTCAGGCATCAAAGGACAGAAATATTGGCTCACTTATCTCTTAGCAATGAATGCAGATGGCTCAAAAAAGCTCCCACCACTCATTATTGGCAAGTATCAGAAGGCTCATGCATTTGACAAATATACAGGTTTTGAACTTGGTTTTAATTACCACCACAACACCAATGCTTGGATAACAGCAAAGATATATCAGGATTGGTTGTTGGATTGGGACAGGAAGCTTAGAAAGGACAGATGAAAAGTAATATTCTTGCAGGATAACTTCTCAGGACACATAGTCCTGGAGGCTGTTACCAATATTCAACCCATCAATTTCAAACCAAATCTCATTATGCATGTTCAACCTTGTAATTAAGGTATTATTTGCTGCTTCAAAGCCAAATATCACATGCAATCCATTCAAGTGGCTGTCAAATTCTATGAGATTGGTACTACTCCATCTCAAATCTACAACAAAAATCAGCTCCAGTCAATGCAATTTGTGAAAAGACATGGGAAGATGTCAACACAACAGTGATTCGAAACTGCTGGTGAAAAGCTGGTATCCTTCCCAGTATTGATTTGTTACCCCTTGGCCCTCCATTCATCCCTATCTCACAGCTAATTTACATGAATCCTGTCATAGAAGCTGAAAAGAAACTCTTCATGGCCTTGAATGTGCTAAAGGCAACTGGAGCACCTTAGCAATCAAACCAGATGTCAATCAAGATGTTTCTTAGGTTGAAAAAGTGCACCACATATTCCAGATGACAGACCATGAGATTTATGATGTGGTTATGAATGCCAGAGTGGTGTGAGAAAAGATTGTGGCCAGAGGTACTAGCAATCAGCCAGTGAATGGTGGAGATGACAAACCCATCCAAGTCAAGCTGACATCCACCCACAAGGAGACACTCCAGGCTGTGCTGAAAGTAGAGGAATATATCAGTGAGCTCAATGATCCATATCCATGAAATCTGGAGTCAATATTGTATTCACTTGTGATGTGAATGAAGTTTCTTGACCTGCAGATGAGAGACTTGAAGGACAGATGAATTATTTCAAATGTGCATAGTCTAGTCTTAATAGCAATAATTGTTTACATATTGATACTAGCATTTTTAATAACATTTGTCCTCTCATTTTTGCTTTCACATGTAACCCATACATCATGATAACCCATGCCCCAAGGTGTCTTCTGAACGGTATGAGTTATGACAGAGTCTACTATAGTACATAGATCACATGCAAGTAATGTCTAACATAGGCTACATTTATTAGACAATAAACACAATGTCAAAAAAAACCTAGGCAGTCTACTTCCATACATGGTTAAAACTCAGACAATACACAATGAGATGAATCACATGCCACTATAGAGAACAGTAAAGTGTGGGGTAGGTGGTTTGAGTCAAATTTAAACTTAAACAATGTATGCACCATACACCACAAGACAAAGTATAGTATAGTACAAGTCAAGAACAAAAATATATGAAGTGGCATCAATTCCATTGCTAAGTGAAGAAAGGGTGACATTCTGACCATCAGATTAGATGATGTCCACACTCTCAATAAGCAAAAGAAAGGTAATGTTCACATTAACAAATAAATGATGGATAACATTTGAACTCCTTTTAAGCCATAGGAGGATAAACAGTCAGGCTTGCATATCAGATAGAGTTTCACTGGAAACCTGCAATTTAAAAATGCAAGACAAAAAAACAAGAAAGCATATCAGGATAATAAAATAAGTGTATACCTGAATCTCCTACAAGTCACACCCTATTATCTCCAGATCTAGATTGTGCTGAAGATAATGCTGAAGAAAAAATGGAAGTATAAAGCAAGCACAGGTGCTTTTGACAAGTGAAATGAAAAAAATTCACATCACTAGATCAAATGTGAACCTCACAAAAAGAATAGTGTTGGATGGGTAAGATATGTCCTGAGTGAAAAGGGATGATATTCTTATTGCTACATCAGACAGCATCCATGCCATGAAAAAAATAGCAAAATGCATATTACATATATACTCAAATAATGGGTTGGCATGCCATGGTGTGATCAGTATCATGATCAGTCATGTAACTGTGTATTCCATATCATGGGTACCAGTCAGAGATCACACATATGATTGGGTGGCTTTCAATGAAAATACAATTCTTGAACCATTAAATTATTTGAAACTTGGAGAGAATAGAAAATCCTTCTGATATTTGAGTGCAACATGTTCATTATTGGATTTTATGGTGCTCATGACATTGAGAGGTGAAGAAAAGATAATGTTCACATCAATAGACTAGGTGGCACCCACATTACAAAGGAATATTGCTGCATATAGTATGATAATAATTCCTATCTTAAGTTGTTTTGAGATGCAAGAGGATAAGCAGTCAGACTTGCATACAAGGTAATACTCCAGCAGTGACTTAAGCTTTAAAAACAGGTAAAAAAGGATGATGTTCATATCATTGGATCAAATGGCATTCATGTCATTGAGGAACAAAACAGATGACATTTCCATCACTAGGTATCCAAGTCACAATAAGAAATTTTTGAGGTTGAAGAGGAAAAAGTGTGGTTTGTGTATACAAATACAAATAACAGAGAAATGGTAATTAGAATCACTGGCAAATGGCAATGAAGGAATATATTACAACCAAAATATACCTAGAATTATTTCCAGGATTGTAAAAATGTCTCTTGGTAAAGTAAGAATAGTTTTTTATTACATCATTGTAGTCAAACATATTACAACTATGCCTAAGATTTGTATAGGGATATCAATATTGACAAAACCAACCAACCTAGTTGGTGACTTAGCAGGAGCAGTGTGCTTGTATTTCTCCTTATTTGATATGTTTGTATAGCCAATGAACTCTACTTTACAAACTCTACCAATTCCATCTTACAATGACCAACAGGGTGACCAGCCAAGCAATGCCACATCCAGAACATGCATGACCACAATCATTACTAACTGAGTAAAGACCATGTTTGTCCATATCAAACCTTTCAATTGCAACCACCTCACCTAACTACATGATAAAGGGTTCAACTGGATGAACAACACTAATGTTTCAAGTTCTTACAGGTAGGAGCTTATTGTAAATCCAGGCTTGGATGTTGGATTATTGACTATGAGATTGGTTACATGCCAATAAGAAGACCAATTTGTAAGATTGCTTTGATTATTATACTGATTAAGAGGTTGTATAAGGGGATGAAAATGGCCACCATTTTATTTAGCCTACAAATAAGCATTCTGAGTGTATATGGGTGAAAGTGGTCTAGTGGTGTAAAGATTCATTAGTGTCCTAGGTAGTAAAAAATGGCATGTTCACATATAGAAGATACAACATAATGTTTTTGAAGCAAAAAAATATATAAAAAGGTGTTCACACCACTAATAAATGAAAAAACAACAATATTCTCATCATTAGATGGAATCAACCAAAATGAAGAATGTGAGTTGGAAACTGTCTGACACATGAGAGAACAGTCAGTCAGGCTTGTATACAGGAACAGGTTATATGTTAGAATATCCTATACCTATAAACAAAGAAAAATGACAAAAGGTGGCACAATACATCAAGGATAATAGAACAAGGATACACTATATACATCCTATCAAGGCATTTCTAGATTGAGATAGTGGTAAACAATGGCCATTAAACAATAATATGTAGTATATTGATATCAAGTTGATGGGGAACTCATCTGGTAATGATGTGATTGCTCATTAATGATATGAATAAATGTTAATATAGAGCATCCTCTGTTTTGTTTGTTTTGTTTGCTCAAAATGCATTACTTCACCTTTTCTATATGCTTTTCCCACCATGTCTGTGCCATATATTTGGACATGTATGCTACCAATGTCATATATCATGTCAGCCCCTATTTTGACCACCTCCAATCAATATCATTCAACTCCAGTCATTTTCATTGAACTCCTGCAAAGGAGTTTGTTAGCTTTGGTGATTTCGCACCTTTGCCATGACTTATTTCAAGTTCTAATGGTGCCCATATTGTTCTTCATGGTCACTTTACTTATCTACCACTTTTCAGCTCTTCTTTAGCTTATTGTGGTGTCTCTGCCCATGCAGAGCTTTACCTTTGTTCATTCAGCCCATTGTGGCTGATCTGTTTTCATTTGTTTTCCTTGAAGCACAGATACTCCCTGGAGCGCCACAATGCAGTCCTTGGTTACTCATTGTGGACTCCAGGTTAGTACAACTCTATTATCCCTCTCAATATTATCTTGGTTACTCATTGTAGACTCCAGAGTCATCCTGAGTTGATCCAACAAGTGGCTAGTCCGCTTCCAACAAGCTTTTCGCTTTTATCAGAGTTCAATCCTAGTCCAACAATCCTTCTGGACTTGCTTTGGAGTTTCTTTGCCTTCCAGATTTTCTGTCATATATATTTTCCTTTTTGTTCTAGTTCCATTCTCATTATCTTTCATTCTTCTTTATATAGCCTCTTAATATATTTGTCATCCTAACTTCTGCTCATTCAGAATATGTCTTCAGATTGTACATTCTCTGTTCCATCTTACTCATTCCTGTATACATTGCCTTCTAACTTCTTAGTTATCTCTGATCCAAACTTACTCTAGACATCATAGAACTTTATATATGTATAATCTATGTATCCTCCTCTATACTTCTCAGTTTGAATATTGTTTGTTATTGTGTTTCATCACTGTATATATCATTCTCTATACTCCATTGAATGTGATCCTCCTTCTCTCATCCTTGAACCTCCCTTCTCTGTCACATCTAATTTTTGAAATATAAGAACTGGAAACTGGTAAGGGTGTGACACATAAGTCTGGTACTAATGTCCTTACCCCTTCATACTCAGCTCCACCCCAGTTTGACTCCAGATGAACCATTTCTGGACTTTATTTTGAAGCCTAGAATTAACCTCTATCCCTTGGACTTTCATTGGACTTCCTTCAGGAGAAGAACCCTACCTCTCTTCTATCTCAGGATCATCACCATGAAAATCAGCTGTAAGGCCTTGGTTTGGCTTGGGAAGTGGACCAAGGAAAATGGAGATGCAGACATGGCTTAGCTACTTGGCATATGGCCCACTATTTACAATATTGCTTTAGTCATGGTTAATTGCATCAGTCTGCCATATACCAATACAAATGGCAGGCCCCAATGATTTGATCTCTTGGCCACCATAGGTAAGTATGAGAAACTAGATTTGATTCTCCCCTCCCTCAGCCTTTGGCTTCAGTACAATACTGGAACAGTAGTAGCTATATCAGGATAGTTGTTGCTGCATATGTAGAATAGGCTCCATCCAGGGTAATTGAGTAGTGATTTCATTTTATATGTGGAAAAATATTCATGAGTATTGTAATGTTTTAAAATGCCATTACATGACATTAGATAGAGTTCTTGGTTACATATAATACAAGTAAAAGGATAAGGATAAGTGGGTTGGTAACAATTTACTATTTATATATGCAAGCAAAATAGAATTACACCTAGAGTCTCTCCACAGTCTGCAGAATCCTCCATGCCTCTAGCATACTATGATCAACATCTTGTAACTTAATGAAGGATTGCCCCAATCCTTTCAATAACTTCTTGTATTCATCTTTAGTATTTTTCATTGAGTTGTTTTTAATCTCTCCTAAAGGGATGAAAGATCATTGACTATAGCATTCCTATGATTAATTGTTCTTAGAGATAACTAATGACATATACCTGGAAGAAATCTCTTGCTTCTTCAGCTAAACCTTCAAATGTAGTCTTGAATCTCAGAACTATACATGATCTGGACATTTGCTACACCACCATGCACCACTTAAATTGAATGGTTGCTAAAAAGATGGAGGAGCCCAATCAGAAAGAATATTCTTTGCTTTTAAAAATAGATTCCAGTTGGCATCCTTGATTTGATAAAGGGCAGATTGCAGATCTGTTGTGCTGGCAGCTATAAAAAGTGCCAAGTGGCATTGGGGGTCTAGGTTAAGAAAAGTTGAACAGTTTTTCACACCATGAATAGATATATAAAGTGTCCCCAAGAAACATAATTAAATCAAAAATAAAATACAGTTTCTCATACCAAATCCAAACCTATATTAGTTTTCTAATTCTTTGGCTAGAATATCAAGAAAGAATCATGTAAATATTAGATGGCTGCTTCCAAATAGCAAAAGGCATAATAAATGACCATTTGTACAGTACTTGGTTTGAAACACCCCTTTGATTGAAAATGATGCTACATGATAATAGTCAAAATAAAGAGAGAAGGCTGTCTAAGTATATAAAATGATGCTACTTGGGCTTTGCTAAGTCAGCAGATCTTCTTGAATCAGTCAAACATTCAGCTCAACCATGAGTTGAAAATAAAGTTTGGGAATCAACAAAACTTTCTAATATATATTAGCCTATGTATTTGTGTAATATAAATGCAACATAGACAGTAAACTGCAAGATAATTTATAAGGGCCCAGCCATTGTTGGTTTGGTTAGAAAATATTTTGCAAACTCAAATAATGACATTTCTTCTCAGTTAGTAGAGCTACTGTCTACATTTCTTGCATGTCCAGTTATGATTACTTCCCACAACTGTTGGCATACAGTGGCTCAAAAAAAAGTCCCAATATTGTATAATTTTGGAAAAATTGGAAAATTATAGAACAATAAAAATAAATTAGATAAAGTACTTGCAGGATGGATGAAGATATGTGCTCTTGGCATTATGAAACATCTTTGGCTTATGTAATTTGATTGCCATGGGAGTAAGGTACAAGTATATATTATTGGAATACTTGTTTGACTTTATATTTAACAACCAATATATCATATGTAATATAGGAATTTGATAGCTATTAATGGTTGCTATGTTACTAAGCTGTATAATTATGTAAGTGGCATAACTCCAAAAAATATAAATTTTCTATGTTCCATTTATTATACTATAATATCCATTTCTACAGTGGCTCAAAAAAGTGTCCCAATGTTTAGTGATTTTGGAAAGATTGGAAAATAATAGAAGAACAAGAATGAATTAGATAAAGTACTTGCAGGATGGATGAAAGTATATGCTCTTGGCATTATGAAACATCTCTGGTTTATGTAATTTGGTTGCCATGGGAGTGAGATACAAGCATTTCAAAATGACATGTCATTGGGACACTTATTTGACCCTATATTTGACAACCATTATATTATATGTAACATAGGAATTTGATAGCTATTGATGGTTGCTATGTTACCAAGCTGTGTATTTATGTATGTGACATAACTATAAGCAATATAGACACTCTATGTCCCACTTCAATTGACCTCACCACATCATAAAGTACATTTCTATTTATTAAAGCCAAAAATCTTATTCTCTCTGAATTTGGTCTTTTTGCCAGACAAATTACATCCAAGACCAGTCTGGGAAAGTCCACTGTGGCTAGGGTCATCAAGAAGATCATTTAGAAAAGGATAATATCAAGTTAGAACATTCTTTCAAGCTTTTTTTCTTAACAAAAGAAATATTGCTTCTAGTATTATCATTGGAAAGGTTGACAATGCTGTTCAGGCCATCAATCTTATCAACACTGCATTTGCCTCTTCTATCTCTGTCCAAGCTGTTTGCAATGTTCTCAAGGCTATATTTTTAAAGGCTATGATCAAGAAAAGAAGCCCCTCTTGCCTATTAGGTATAGAAAGAAAGGTTGGATTGTGCTTTCAAATATAAGGATGACTGTGGTAAACTATATAGACTAGAGTGATTTTGTCAGATGAGGCAAATACCAGTAGGATTGGGTCAGATAAAAGAATTTATATATTGAAAAAAAATACAAGCCTATATAGAACAAGAAGATTTAGGAAATAGTAATGTTAGGAGGAAGTTCCTTGATGGTTTGGAGATTCATAAATTGGGATGGAGTTGGGATAGTTGTAGTGGAAGAGGGGAGAATGGATACTAAGTAGGATGTGTCCATTTTCAAGGACAATTTACTTTCTAGTATGAAAGATTTTATAATTTCTAAAGCAAGTATTATATTTTAATAAGATAATGGCTTGAAACACTTCTCTAAAATGGTTCAAAACTTGACTTGGCCATAGTAGACTTCCCTAGACCAGTTTTAGATATAATCTGTCTGAATAGAAAGTCAAATTTAAAAAGAATAAGAATATTGACTTTAATAAAGGTAGAAATGGATATTATGGTATAGTAAGTTCAATTAAAGTAGGACATAGAGTGTTTACATTGCTTATAGTTATGTCACTTACATAATTACACAGCTTGGTAACATAGCAACCATCAATAGCTATCAAATTCCTATGTTACATATAATATAATGGTTGCTAAATATAGGGTCAAATAAGTGTCCCAATGACATGTCATTTTGAAATGCTTGTACCTCACTCCCATGGCAACCAAATTACACAAACCAGAGATGTTTCATAATGCCAAGAGCATATACTTTCATCCATCCTACAAGTACTTTATCTAATTCATTCTTGTTCTTCTATTATTTTCCAATCTTTTCAAAATCACTAAACATTGGGACACTTTTTTGAGCCACTGTATGTAAAATGAAGGGGTTGAGGGTTGTGCTGCCACAATCAATTCTCATTCAGTATTGTACATGTACATCATTTTGAAGAGAAAACAAAGATAAAAAAGGGTCCTTGTTCAAATGTGGGTTAGTTTTGTAGCTCCTGAATGACTTTATCCTTGTCTTCTGGTCACAATCTTGGGTGATAATCCACTCACCAGCTTGGCATCCCCAACCATCATGGTGGTGGCTCAGCCCATGCACTCATGATGACAGGTTTGTTCAACATGTCTTGGCAAGCATTAGAGGTCCTCAGAAAGGATATTTTCTGCACTGACAAAGGTAAAAGATTATCTGCTCCATTTCTTTCATCATAGTGTTTGTTAATCTAGCAGTGATCCAGGTATCTGTCTGGCTAGCAGATATCAATACCAACACAGAAGCAGC
>JBBPUH010000537.1:0-10699 GCA_038094555.1 Boletus aff. phaeocephalus
ATCGAGTCCGCTGGGGAGCTTCCATTGGATCCAGAGATCCTTATCGATGGGCACTGGTATGATTTCTTGGAACCGTTTTACAAGACCCCGGTCACGCAGGTGTTGGAGATTACACCAATGAAATCATCGGTGGATTTCAAGTCCTCGTTCATGGTGTTTGGCAATGAGGCTGAGATGGAACACTTTTATGGGACTGCGTACATGTTGATCGCTGTGAGACTGGCGGAGTCGCGCGAAATCATTATTGTAAAATGTACATGTAATGTTACTGTAATTATTGTATTACCGTTGCCCTCCTTGTGTTTGTGAGTGTTACTTTCGTGACTCCGCTCAGGCTTTCATCTTGAATTGTAGATTTGAGACGGACACAACCTTCCATAGGTCAGATCCTCAGTCCAAGGGATTGTTTAACCTCAAGGCTTCATTTTCTACCAACGGTATGAGTCACTCCAGCAGATCCAGGTCCACACGTCTCTTCAACTCCAAAGCAATTGCATTGGAGGTTGCATTGCATGACTGCAACCCATTTTACAGTGGAATATGTACAATCCCAGATTACCAGTGTCTCTTGTACTACACCCATGGTGACTTGCTTTGGTATGCCATCTTTGGACCATCCAGCCTCGTCTGACTCATGCATAGTTGTGTTGATTTTTCCAATGCTGCAGTGGATGACCTTGAAGCATTGTATCACGCATGCAAGCCAGCAGAGTTTGGCCAAAATGGAGAAAACATGTACGACAAATCGTATAGAAAAGCAGGAGAGATGGATCTCCTCTTGTTTTCAACCCTTCTGGATCCATACAGCCTTGGAGAGTCTTCTGTCAAGCCCAGATCCTCCAGATCAAAGTCTGATGGTGGTCCAGGGGAAAGGGGAACAGAGCGTGAGTGTTGTCAAGTGAAGTTGACTGGAGGTTCGGAGATTGGAGATATGGAGGGGGTTAAGGACGTTAGCACAGGACTTATGTGTCATGCTCTTGTCAAGCCCTTGTCCTCGTATTTAGGAAGGAATGGAGATGAGAGAGAATAGAGAAGTCAGACTCAGAACTGGAGGTGACTTATATAATATTCAAACTGAAGTATTTATGAATGAAGTACAGGGTTTATATACTAAGTATCTGGTAGAACTCTGGACTGGAGATTGGTAAGTAAGAGACTTAAGCGAAGGCGATGTACACAGTGATGAATAAGACAGAAGTCGGAGAAGAATGGAAACTGAGAAATATTACTAAGAGAATAATACAGACTTACAAATGTGAACTAGAACAAAAGGAGAAGAATATAAAAAGTAAACATCTGGAGTACCAACTCCAAAATAGTCCAGACCCAGGGACTAACGTGATGTCTGGAACTCTGGAGATGTCTGGAGATGGACTTCACGAAAATCTGGAATGTGACAGTACTTCAGATTGCTGAGTTCATTTTCTACTATCCTTTGACTTATTGATCTTTTTGGTATGCGACTGAGTGGTAGGAGGTGGGGTTACTTTGTTGAGCTCGGAGGAGGCAACTACCTCAGTAATGTCCTATGTAGAAATGCAGATGTGTTAGTAGAATGTGACAAGACAGAAGTAATTGAATTTACCATTATGTTAGAATAATGAGTGAGTTTTTTCTTTGGAACATCAACAATGGCCTCATGTTCGGCTTGGTCATTGCCTTTGATGTAAGGCTTATTGTCTTCTACATCCTGCATGAGCTTGGAGGTGGCCAGGTCAGGGCTGGAAGGATGGGTACCAGAGGAGACAGAAACTGGAGTTGGTTGTGGGCCATTCAACTGAGGGTTACTAGTGGCTGTACTAGAAGTTAATGTTGATGGTCCAAGATGGCCACTGGAGGAGGGCATTGAGCAATGCAAGAGCAGGGCTTTAAAGTTTGCAGAGGTGATCTTCTTGGCCCATTCTTCTTTGGCTCTGAGACCAGTAACATTCTTCTTGGCTATTTGACTGTTTTGATGGTAGAAAAAGTCAATACAGTCCCAGTGGAAGAGGATGGTTTCAGTGAGTTTGATCATAAGGTGGGAAAACCCTTACATGGATGCTAAGATTTCCTGTTTTTTCTCAGGCTGGCTAACAGTACAATCATTGAGTTTCTTATCATAGACAGCTTCAACAGCATCACATGTGAACATTTTCTGTGTGCATCACCTCCTTGTGACCAACTTGGTGGGTATATCTTCATCTTCACCATCACCATCCTGTTCTTCTTCATCTACCACCATAGAATCTGTGTTGCTATCTTTTCCCTCCTTGTTTGCATTGATGGGGGCCTTCCCAGTGTTGTTTGCCCTTGACATTGGCTTATGCCACTGTGTAAGTAGCTCAACTTCTTCTTTGGCTGCTTGATCAAGGATTTTCACCAGGCACTCATTGCCATCTCAGTGTGCTGCTTCTTCCTCTTGTCTGGCTTGCTCAGCACAAGCATTGTCAGCCTGTTTCTGTTCTGTGGTACATTGCTTTTGTTTTGTGTCCAACAGGATTTATCCTGGGTGCTGATTGATATTCTTGGACTGGGTTCCAGGATAGGCCATTGTGGTTTATGGTGAAGAAGTTGGTTGAAAATTTGGTTCTCAGGTCGTGGCATTAGCACCATATTACTTTACCCCTGCTTTTACCTCTGATGGGTGCTGACTATACACAGTTATATTCAATCCTAAGTGATGGTTCGCATTTTTATGGATACTGGTTGTTACTCCACCTTATTTGCAGTTCAACGGGTTTCAAATACTCTTGACATGCTTTTCACTTTTTGTGCCATTTTTTTGTGCCATGTCATCTATTCCTCACCATCCTAATCTTGCCCCTCACATCCCCTGCCCTTATACTAGCTGTCCTCATTTGTTTAAGACAGTTTTTGGCCTTAAGCACCACCAGACTACAGCTCACAACTACTCATTTGATTTCTCAGGAAACACTATCTCATTTGGCCAGTCTGTGCCAACTAAGCCAGCCCTGGGTGTCATTCAAGACTACCATGACAAGTTAACTAGTGAGTTTGCAAATTATCTATTGAATATGTTGTGCATTCTTGCCAGGTGACATTTATGACACAGCAGGTTAGCCCATGGATCCCAAGTTGCCTGCCCTACCTGTGTTAGATAAAAGCCAAGATGATTGGTCCCCTTATGGGTCTAAACTGTGCTTTGAAATAACTGAATTTCTATTTCAGAAAGCTGAAATGTCTGCTGATAATATTGATCAGCTTTGTGAGCTGTGGGGAGAGTCTCTGCATACTAAGCAAGGGTCTGATTCACTGCTGTTTACTGACCACAAAGAGCTATACAAAATGATTGACTCTACATTACACAGAGACATGCCATGGCACAATTTCAAGCTGAAATACAGTGGAGATTGCCCTGAAGGTGCTGTGCCTCCATGGATGAATCAAACACACAAATTCTGGTATAGACCTGCCCATGCACTCATTGCACATATGCTGTCAAATTCTGATTTTGATGGTGAAATCAACTATACCCCATATTGTGACTTTCTAGTGGATGATTTACAGTGTCAATATGAAAAATTCATGTTGGGTGATTGGGCATGGAAACAAGCAGTATGTCAATTTACTACAACTAGCTTATGCTAATGGTTCACAGGACAAGATTGCAATGGACCCTTCAACTATCAGTAGCACTTTTGTCCCAATTATCCTTGGTAGTGACAAGACAATGGTATCAGTTGCTATTGGCCAAAATGATTATTGGCCAGTCTATTTATTGATTGGGAATATACACAATAATGTGTGACATGCTCACCATAACAGTGTTGAGCTCTTGGCATTTTTGGCCATTCCAAGAGGTTTATAATCCTGCACACTCAGCCTGCTTCCCACTAATGCATTGTCAGTGGTACAGAAGTATGTAGATAACCTGGCATTTTGTCAGCTCAAAAAACAGTTGTTTCATACTGTGATGACCAAGATTTTAATTTCACTGAAGCCAGGAATGACAACACCCCAACTCCTGAGGTGTCCTGATTGCTGCCTCCATTGTATAACTTTTGGACTTGGTCCATATATTGCAGACTATCCAGAGCAGGTCCTCATATCCAGTATTGTTCAAGGCTGGTGTGGTTGGTATGTTTTGTCCTGGATATCATACTTTTATTCCTGATGACACTACTCTACAGATGTCTTGCATATCTGAATAGGCTGGATGAAGGTGGGGCACCACATACAGCCAAACTGGCGAACATGTTGATGGAGGAACTTCTCACTGGCATCATTTGGGATGAGTGGGGGATCAATGCCACAGTTCTTGTAAGTGTCACCTAATTTTAAGTTCATACTTAACCATTGGTTACATGTAGCCATTCACAGCAAACTTCCCTTGTGCTGACATATTCCAGCTGTTGGCCCCCAACATCCTACATCAACTCATAAAGGGGACATTTAAAGACCATCTGATTGAATGGATTGGTAAATACCTGGAATCATGGTACAGCAAAAGTGGTGCAAAAGATCACTTGGTAGATATTGACCAACAGTATAGTTTACTCTGCTCTACTTTTTTTGAACTTATCTCATGTTGTATGTATATGATTTAGCATTGCTGCAGCATCTCCATTCCCAGAATTATGAAGGTTTCCTAACGGCCATGAGTTCAAGCAGTGAACTGGTGCCAACTCAAAGGCACTGATGAAGGTATGATCACTTTTTTTTGTGGTGGACCCTCCATTCCCCATTTGCTCACCATCATAATATTCCCTCGGTTTACTTGCCAATCGTAGAGGGCCATGTCCCAGATGATACCATCTGCACTCTTCATGCACTCCTGGAGTTTTGTTACATTGTCTGCTGCAATGTGATAACTGATGCAACCATTTCAGAACTAGAGGATGCACTGACTCATTTCCATCATTATCACACAATTTTTGAAGAAACTGGTGTTTGCACCAAAGGTTTTTCCCTCTTACATCAGCATTTGCTTGTTCACTATGAAGCCCTCATACATTTTTTTGGTTTCCCAAATGGGCTGTGTACTTCCCTCATGGAAACGAAACACAAATCCGCTGTAAAAAGACCATGGTGCTGCTCTAACAAACACAGAGCAGTTGGTCAAATTTACAGACAAACCAACACCTTTCACAGCTTGCTGCAGCCTGTGTTGATTTTGAGGCTCAAGGTATGTTGCCTCCATCATGTCAAGTATATGGCCTAGTCCAAAACAGTAAGGCTAGCCTATGTATAAATCCATTGACCGACTTGTTCTTGGCTGTTTCAGCAGATCCTGGACACAACTCAATAGCCAGAGATGACACTGAACTGACCACAGAATATGGAGATATTGTGGATGATCACCCTGCACTGGCTCATTCTGATGTTAAGCTTGCTGTCACATCCAGTGAGCCATGGTTCTTGTTTACCAATATCAAATTAACATCTTCTACAAGCTCGAAACTGTGCAAAGAATGTGTTGGCTCTTACACTCAAGCTGGGTGTTCCTTCTTTCCCAAATCTCATCGGCACTTTTATCTTTCAGCAGTGCCTTGGCACTGCATCTATCAACCCACACTACCACCTCCCCCCCTTTACAGGTTGCATCAAAATTTTTCATTCCACAGCTGCTACATTTGTGGCCCAAGTGACCCCTGTGGCATTGGTGGCATACAGCATGAGCATATTTGTGCAGTTCCATCATGGCAGCATGGCCCCCCTTGATATGATTACATATTTGTCAGCACAAGCGATACTGACAAAGGAATGTTGAGCATGAATATTGGCTGAGTCCATTGTTTCTTTTCTTTTGTCCATACATCTGGGGAGACATTCTCCTGTGCACTCATTCATTAGTTTGATCATCTAGCAGACCAACCAGATGACCTTACTGGCATGTGGATGGCCATCCCATCATTCCATATAGATGGCTTGAAAAACTTTGCTGTTATCCACATTGACAGTATAATCTGGCAAGCTCACCTGCTTCCTATTTTTGGAACACAGCAGGTGCCATCAATCATCAATTGTCACAACTCTCTCAATTTGTATCATGGATTCTACGTCAACCATTTCACTAATCATCACACTTTCAAACTCACTTCATGACTATCTGGTAATCTCACACCTTTGCTTTCTATCCTGCAGAGTTTAAACCCTGCCCACTCTAGCCACTGTTCACCTCACATGCATTGCTTGTTTCTGTCCTGCTCCTTTCCATTGGGTTGATACCATGGTATACCTATCTTGGTGCACTACTTTTCATCTGCCAGTGCAAATTACTCCCCCATTTGACTATCTTTCTGACAACTCAACCTGTCCTACATCTTCAGCCACATCAGCATGTGGCCATGCCAATCAAGCCCTTTGTCCATGAAGCTGGCACTCCACTGTATCCCCCTTTTTTTCCATGTATTTCTTTACCTATTTCTATGTACAAGTTTTTGCTGAGTAAATGGTGGGCTTCAAAAGTCAAGTGAGACTGAAAAGTCAGATAAATGATGGTTGGATAGCAGTACTAATCAGCTCATCGCCCTCAGTGTGCTCAGCCATCTTTGCCACTAGCTGTGAGCCTAATAAGCTGAAAAAGTACCAAATAAGTTCAAATAAGACTTTTGTTAATTTACTGATGAACCCAGGTAACTTGGCTGTAGCCCAGCTGCAACCTGGCTGTACATTGGCTGGGGGCTACATCACATCAGCTAGTTACACACTATCAAACTTAGACTAAAGCTCTGCCATAACTCTGTTGATGGTCCAGCTTGGAAATTTGGGGTTATTGACATGCTCATGCTCACACTTCTGTTGAGAATCACATGATTAAGATCTAATCTTTTATATTCTGATCTTCTTATCTAATGATCTAGACTCTTGTCATGTGATGATGACATGTCAATGGTAACATATTTAGATGACATGAGAGAGTTCACATGTTAGATGTCATTTCTGAATGACATGTAAACATCTTAGATGGCACTTGACATCTATTCTCTCATGGTATTCTGTAGTGTTCCAAAACATTATTTCTGCTCTTACTTTACATGGAGAGGTTGTCCATAAATACAAATATCTCTGTACATATATAAGCTGGGACATTGATCTCAGAACAATAGGACTAAGACCCATCTACTGTTCTACCTCTCCTCTGAGATAAGACACTCCTCTTCAAGCTCTTCTTTCAATCCTATACCATCCAAAGTCTCTTCCCTCTGAAAAGTTCCCTCTGTGAGTGTTTCCACAGACTGTGCTGGTGCTGCAGAATACAGGCTTGCTCCACTTGCCATTTCTTCACCTTTAACTGGAGCAACAACAACGGCTTATCCAGTACCTGGCGTTAGTACTCAGCATCATCGCTTGTGCTGTCACTGGCCTGGCTGCCCCAATTCCTGAGCCTTGTAAAGTCCCAGAATCCTATTACACATTGGCACTGTCTGGTAAAGATTGGCTTCTTGAGTTATTGACTGGGCATCCTGAGTGCATTCATACAGAACTTGGTGTACATGTGGAGGTGTTCAAGGAACTTGTTTCAATGCTCCAAAGCTATGTACATCACAATGCTTGATCAGTTTCATTGGAAGAACAATTAGTGATATTTCTTTACACATGCATCACAGGTCTACCAATGAGGCACATCAGAGAAAGGTTTCAATGTTCAAACAATACCATTGCATGGTAGGTCCTGCTACAATACAATTCTTAACTTACAGTCTTTTCAGCTACTTTTGAAAAATGGTTCTTATATTCTCTTCTCTGCCATTTTATACCAGCTTTGTTGTTCCACTTGATGTGACTGAGCTTCCTCAGTTGTTCAAATCCAATCCCAAGTTCTGGCCATACTTTAAGAATGTGTTAGGCACACTTGATGGCAGCCACATCCCCATCATGCTGCCTGCATGAAAAGCCACTGCATACAGGAATTGTAAGGATTTTCTGTCCCATAATTATTTGTTTGTTTGTGACTTTGACCTCTGATTTAATTATTCTCTCACTGGTTGGGAGGGATCTTCATCAAATGCACATGTGTTTGATGATGCATGCTCACGTCAACTCAGTATTGAAGACAGAATTTATCTCCTAGGCAATCTTGGATACCTCTTCTGGCCATATCTACTTGTTCCATATCATGGAGTGCACTGTCATTTGGTCAAATGGGGCTGAGCAAGCACAAGGTATAAACCAGTCACATTGTCCAATTACAGGCCCACAAACAAAAGAGAGCTATTTAACTTACAACATGTGTTTGTGTGCAACATTATTGAATAAATATTTGGTGTCCTCAAATGTCACTTTCATATCCTTTGTCTTCCACTCCCATATATGCTCAGAATCCAAGTCCATATACCAGTGGCACTTTGTGCCATTCACAATTCATTTGCATCCGTAATCCTCAAAAGGGACTGATTTCCAACAATGAGCTAGAAGATGGAAGTGAGGAGAGCTTAGACAAGGATAGTGATGGACCTGCTGGGGATGAGGATGAGGGCATGTCTTTGTGTGATCTGTGATCATATGTGGTATGACTATGTTATGATTGGTCAGGCACATGGGTTGGACTAGTGAATAGTGGTTGTAATACATGCTGTGTTTTACAACATGAAATGTCCAAGTACATGGAAGTACATATTACAAGCCATGGAGACATGATCACATAAAAAGAACAATATAAAAATAGCTACATGATGTCCCTTAATCTCACCACCCTACACCATAGTGTCAGATATGCCATCCTGGTATATCTGCATTGTGAGTGCATACCGCATCTCAGCATTGATGAAATTAATGTACATTTTGCACAATGATTCATTGTTGATCATTTTCATCACAATAGAGGCATGTACTTGTATTGGAATCATGTGGTCATTATTGAGGATTTCAGTAGCACAAGCAATATAATCAGCTGGATTTGTGGAAGATGTGAGAGGTTCAGAATTTGGTGCCATTGGCATTAACATCATCTTCTTGAGCATATCACTGATGCAGTGAATGGCACCAGTCATACTAGTCATCGTAATTGCATTAGTCATGTCTGTAGATACTGCCTGAGTTGCCACCCAGCCATGTTTGCTAGGCCACTGAGATGATATGGATGGTGAATTGGAGGAGATGTTGATGGGAACTCTGGTAGAAGATGCTCAGTTGGAAGACAGTTTAATAGAATGAGCCTGTGGAGAGAGTATACATATTGTTGGACACACTGGAGGCTCTTGATATAATGGGGACCTTGCATGACAAGGCATTGGCAGATGGAAGGCTGGTTTGGGACAAGATGTGTGTCATTTCATTGAACATTCATTTACTGCTCTGTGATGAAGAGTTGTTTTCTGTACTAGAATATAATACAGATTTGGTGAATGTTGGAATAGATGGAACAATGAAGGGAACAATGGATGGTATGTGCTGATATGAGATGGGGGACTGGATGGGGCCAGAAGCTGGCCCAGGCTCATGTGGGACAGACTGGGCTACAGTGGGCACCACTGCAGCTGGGGAAATGGATTGCACACATGATGATGGGGTGGGGTGCACAGATATTCTGGATGTTGCTTGGTGCAGTGATGATACCAAGTGGTTAATGGTAGTTTGCTGTGTGTTGGGACTGGGCAAGGCCACATTAGGTGCAAGCTCCAGGAGCTTGTCAAAATTGAAGTTGAAGTTGAGGTCAAGATCAGCAGCAGAAGTCCCTTTGTAGGTGGCTGGCAGAATAAAGGATCTGTCACCCTGGTAACCCAGGGTGTAGTTGAGAGTAGAGTAGTCAGATGACTCGTATGATGGTGCTGTATTGTTATTAAAGGATGATGTGCTGTCATCAGGAAGAAGGAATTAAGCATCATTAGAAAGGAGGAATGAAGTACTGTCTTTAGGGAAGAAGGAGTCAATGTCAATGTTTGCTTGGGGCACTGTTGTATGACTGAAAATTGGTGGTGCATTGGCCACCTGGTGCATCTCCTCACCATGTGTAGTGCCTTCAGGGTAGAGATTTTGGAACTTCCTGTAGAATGGCCAGCTCTTGTTCTGATATGGAGCAAGTTCCTTGCCTCCCTAAATGAGAGTGTTTTCACTATGAAACCAGGGCATTGAGCAAATATGCATTTTCCCTCCATGAAACTCTTCCAAACAGCTACATATCATATCTTGCTCTTACTCTTAACATCTGTGCTATTCTGATCATCCCAACTACAACCTAGCTTATATTTACAATGGGCTTTTATTGCATTGTAGATCTGCTTCATTGATTCCCATTTGTTGGCAATGGTTGCAGATGGCTTGTCCAGAAGGCCTGCCACTGATGTGTAGATAGAAGGTGGAAAGTTTCCAGCTTATGTGATCTTGTCCTTGTTTTGGGTGAAAAAGTCTAGGATTTGATGGGTCTTGTCAGCAGTCCAGGTAGCACATGGTCCCTTCCCTTTCCCTGAATTGGACATTACTTGAACTGTCTTCAAGCTGCACAGAGTGACAAAAGCAAAAAAGCCAAATAGAAGGTTATGGATGTAAAGAGGGGATGGAAAAGAGGGTTGGGTAGGAGGTGATGAAATGACAAGTGGAAAGATAGCCTGCATTTGGCAGCACCAGCAGAGTCTATGAAAAATACTCACAGGAAGCACTTTCCAGGTGGTAGAGATAGAGAGTATAGGTGATGACTAGTTTATATAACAAACTAGTGGTATAGAAATAGTGGTTTAAGCTTGATAGTAATCAAAGCATGCCAAGGTCTGGCTCATCAGAGACTGTTCTCAAAGTGCTTACATTCCTGGGACTCATGGTC
>JBBPUH010000538.1:0-10693 GCA_038094555.1 Boletus aff. phaeocephalus
CAAGAGAGTAACGATGTAATCAGCACATCGTTCATAGGGATGATCGTGAAGGTCTTTGATGGCGCATTTCTCCATCCTGTCATGCTTGTCATCATCATGCATAGCAATCATCGCCCAAGATCATATACCCATTCTTGATGGACCATTGCGAAGGTCCAAGGCTATGATTAGCACATCACTTCATCGTATAAGAAGATATTTGAACACATGCGGGTACCAGTCAGCGAAAGGACATCGCGTGCAGGGTAGGCCATTGCACATGTGCTGTGAATGCATGATGAGGACTATGAGAGGCCTGCTGGAGGAGAGCACTAGAGGAGAGCATTTGAGTGGGCAGCTTGAGTTGGTAGGTGTGTTTTATGGCCTAGAGTGAGGTGCGGGATGCCTTGATCATTGAAGAGCTAGTAAGCATGATCAGTGCTGCTAAGCACTAAACCAAAAATCAATTAAACAAGGTGGGTTAGATAGAACTGCATGTCTCAGTGATCGGGTGCGGGGCTAGAATGAAAGGCTGGATGAAAATTAAATATGGAATAATCACTTCTGTGCAGTGTGCACACTGGAGCGATAATGCTTCTGCAGAATGATATATCCATTCGAACAACGATATCACATAATTCAGTTACATCAACAGGGACGAACGTAGTGCAGACTTTAAGACATCTTTGGATCCCTTATTATTTGGAATCTTGCTCCCTCAGTGAAATTCGGCTCGAGTATGATCGTACCTCTGAGGATTAGTTCAGGAGAAGGTTGCAGTTCACGTGAGAAGATAAAGCATGTCATTCCACACGTTTCAACACACACAACGGAGTTTGTCTTCGCACATCTGAATATCCTACATCGTACAATCACAGTACTCTCCTTGATAGGTTCTGGAAAATCCTCTAAACCCTGGGCTCGAGGAGAGTGAACTTCCACTTCTGGTTCTCTTGGAACCTCAATTCCATGAGAGTGACCTGTACCATAAATGATGTGAGAATGAATAAATCTTCGTTATACGGGTTTCCGTACAAAAACCTTGCTCTGACCGGAACGCCACACAGTCCAGGCCAAGGTCGGACAGCCACCATCGGCTGCACGGATTCTGTAATTTAGTTTTCATGTCAGTGACAACATAGTCGAAGAGATAGACGCTAACGTATAGGATCCGTCCTTCTCAACTTGAATGATCCAGGGACTCCCGGGTCCATTTAAACTTCCAACCAGGCCCCTGTCGCTCTCATGCGTGTAAACAGGGGTTCCACTCACTATGGTCAAGGTGTATGTCCCATCATTCAACGGGGTGACTTCCCACTGCAGTATTTCAAGGCCAAAAGTAGCGCATTGGTACATCCCATGAACAAGAATGAGAGTGAACTACTAGAATGCTGAACAAAACGACTGGACTTACGTCATTGGCGATGCCATCCGTGATGATTGATACAAAGTCCGGATTAACGTAGGGGGGATCCGCACCGATGTTTTGGGGGAATGCAGTGAGTTGGATGTTGTATATCCCGTGTACAAGACCGCCGTGCATCGTTCTGTAGTCAGGGAGCTGTTGTGTGAGATGGGGATGTGGGCTTCTGGGTGTAAACCATGCAGATGCGAGGACCTTTATCTTCGTTTTCGCGGTGGCACTGCCCCGCCAATCAATGCAAACAAGAGGGAAGTACAATATTTTTTTTTCGGTTCATGGAACGGGCGCTGGTACATCAAAGTATTCCAATAGACTCATATGGAATTACTTCCTTAAGGGCTGAGGTGGTGAATAGATGGCTGGAAGTAGTTAGGCTGGTTGTAACACGCTTGCCCCCTAGGGGCATAGCGCGGGGCGGCCTTTACTTGTGGCCAGTCACATAGACACTGCGATCTGAGATTTGATCCTTGTTCGGCGTCCTAGAAATGTTCAGGAGTAAGGTCACCGCAAGCTTTATCTCGATCGATACCCTCCAGGGGGGATAATAAGGTCGGAAAGGTATTTTAGTAGGGTGCGACGTGCTTACTAATTCACCAACCGTCTTGTCGTCGCTGAAAGGGTCATCGCAATATCACGTTCGATATGCAACGTGAAATCATTTTCTTCGCTCAAGGGTGGCATATCAAGGTACCCATTTCGACATGCGTGCCTAGTCAACTTGAAGTCAGTCAGCTTTCGGAAAGGACGAAAGACGAAAGATACCGTGTTGCGTACCACGCAAACGGGATGAGTGCAAGAGAAGGGGGACTGAATTCTTTGTAGTCCTCCCTCTCACTCATACCCAAATCTTGCCCGCAGAACTTTGGCTCGGGTGCAGCGACATCTTCCAACCAGAAGGCAGCTAAGCACTGGTCCCACTCGAGTGAACAATCCTCGGCGGTGGATTCGGGTGATAGATCAGGGGATGTAACGCGGGGCAGAAAAGCATGTGTGTACGTTTTATGGACGTAAAATAATTGCAGGGACTGATTCCGGCAAAGACATTGCGGTGCACGAGGTTTTCATCCTCCATATGGAACAGTGGAGATACAAATACTCTTCTGAAGGATGAATTGAGAAAGGGTGGGGCTGATTAAGGTTAAATATGTGTCCTATACCGTCGGAGGAACAAGGTTATAGTAAGGCGTGGTGTCTCGGTCGTGCGCTGGCCCATTCATGCCGGCCAAATGGGGGTGGTCTTCTTGGAACGCACGTTTGTTCCACGAACAAGTTATCGTTATCGCAGATACTAGGTTTGACACGAGGCCGTTTGAGTCGAGTGCGGCCGAAATGTAAAAAGTAGGTACCCTGGACAGAAGGCTCGTGCTAATCAGATGAGCCCTCACTGCATTGGGATCCGAATAACCGCGACATACTTTGTTCCTTCAAGTCATCGTTCCATAAGACCCACAAACGTTGAGGCGTTGGTGTGCATTCATTCGAGACGAAACTGAACTATATAGTGTCGTACCATATTGAAGTCGTTCTGCCGTGATGGTGGATCTTGTGCCACCGGTGGGGCACTGTGTTGTCGTCCTCTGCGCGTTGATGGTCTCAGTATCAATCGTACGCGCCGTATGCAAGTTGCATCATTGCGGTGGTGACATGGGTCACTGGGCACCATCAAAGCAGTGTTATTCTGCGTCGCGTCGTTATGCTGTTATGCCGGAAAAGGTGCAGTAGCACTGCCGTCATGTCGCCTTTGTAACAGTCGCGGGCTTTGAACAGGGGTTCGTCTCACGCTACTTTACAAGTCTCAAAGTGACACAGGGCGTCAGTACAGATATGTTCACGGTTTCAAGGCTCTGGGATCGTTTCAGTCGATGGTTACACACTGACTATGGCTGTAGATCACCTTCCTCAATAGCTCTTCACTCATCGATAATGGTTTTTTTTTCCCAAAACACGTGTTTCCATTGCGCTAGCTGGACTCCTCCTGAGTGCCGACCGACCGCATCTGGAGGCGATGTAACATGTGTACCCGATAAGGGGTTTGGTGTAACTCACATTCCGTCGCCGCACAGAGCCCGAACCTGAATATATGACTTCGGACCGCTCAGAGGACTTCTCTGATCCGTCCTCGTTCATACATCGCTTGGATTAGACGGTATGCAGCCTAGCTTATCAAAGAGATTGCTAGCATCCCTGGCCCTCGTACCTCTTGTCCGGGCGGACTACTATATCGATGATCAAAACGTTACTTCTCTCCTGTATTCAGAGAACCCAGCTGGCGCGAAATGGGGGCCCTTCCGTGAGAATGGGGAAACCCTTTTCATCCGCCTTGCCAACGGGACGATGATGACTATTGATGCGTCTCAGTGTTTCAATCGCTCTTTGTGAGTCCCATCCCCGACACCTACCCGCTATTTGGTCTAAGTGTCGTACAGCACTTGTGAGTCTCCTAGACTTAGGAAAAAACCATAGGCTCGACCTGGCACGCAGATGCTGCATGCACTATCCTCGATAACTGCCAGGTACAAATCCCATTCACCGGTAAATGCCAGTGCTTGCACTTTACACCAGGGTTCATCATTTCTTTCAGGGTCTGGCATCACCATATATGTTCTCCAAGCTGGCCCACAGGGAATCAATGCAAGCTTTGAGATTGACGAAGGAACACCGAGTTATAATGTCTTGCCTGCCCCCACCGGTCCTTCCTTCTACACTCCAAATGTCACTCTCTTCAGTGTTCAAGGACTCGCTACTGGAAACCATACTGCAACCATGACCGTACGGAACTGGGAAAATATAATTAGCGGGATGATGTTTGATTACGCGTTAATCAATCAGACGGTCGCTGAGAGAGAGACGAATCCTGTAGCAGCCTCGTATACCGCGGTCTTTACTACACCAGAGGCGACTGCCACGTCGACGGCTACGCCGTCTCCTTCCAAGCCAACGTAAGAATCATTGGGCTTTCTCCACTGTGATATTAACTTGTATAATAGCATGAACGTTGCTGCGATGATTGGCATGGTCCTCGGAACTCTGATGGGCTTTATCATGCTCCTCGCATTATTCTATTTCCGTCGCCGCCGACATCAATCGCAAAAGTTGACAATAAACCTGGATACTAACATCAGGATAGAACACTTCTCGGCAGGCTCGCTATGTTATCCGTGGCCAGAGCGGCTGTCGGATGCTACAGGACACCCAACAACTAAGAGCCTACAAACCAGCACTATCGGTGCACACGCTCCGCTCCCATTTGAGAGCTCAAGTTTATCAGGTGAGAAGTGCGCCACACATACGGACATGACTTATCGTCGATTCCACAGACAGTTCTCCTAAGAAAGCCGGCTCATACGAAACTACCCCGGGCCCTTCGAATATGTGTCGTCCTCGGATACAGCAGATGCACCCTACACTTACGAACGATCAAGCCGATTTCGTGAACAATTTGTACGAAAGCAACGTCCCGGCTCCGGCAATTGCACGCGTAATCGAGTGGATGGGGGCCGGGGAGCGACAACCCTCGGTCGGTGGTTTCAATTCCTTTCCTCCACCCAGCCACTACTACGCCCAATAATGGGTAGTCTTTTCTCCCCGCATGTTGGGCGTGTTGCGTGTTGCGTGTCTCGGGTGGTGCGTAATATTCACGGGTCATTTATGTTTATACAAGGAAACAAGGTTTCACTGTCATGTTAGTAATACCACTGGTAGGACTTGCAGGTCACCTACTAGTATATGCCCATTACTTTTCACACAATGAAATCAACTTATTTTGTATGGTTCTTGCGACAGGGAGGCGGATATGTCAGCCAGATACTCGCACCGATAGAAAAGATACTGAGCGGATGCCGTCTAGACGGTCGGGCAGACATATGCTCGTCTGCCAATATGAGCCTACGTGAGCCAACTTTCATGACCGCCTACGATAGGTAATGAAGACAGCCTTCCATAGATTATCAGATTTCGGAGCAAACGGATAAGTATAAGGAACCAATTAGCGTAGTACGCGACATCGCTAAGTAGAAAACACAAGCATATTCCATCAGTTGTCCCATAATTCCGACTGACATACGTACACTCCGGAGTGTGACGTGTTAAAATCTGTCCTCGCTTGAACTTGAAGCTTGAAGTTCGGGCTGGCAGTCGCGCCACCGCTAGTGGTCATGTGATCCAGTTTCTGGGTGCTTATGTAATACTCATCCACGTTGCCATGAAAGCTTGCTAATTGACAAAGCCAGTCGAACTCAATGTTGACCGCGATACAGCGATACCTGCATAAACGGCGTCGGGGGCTCACTCAGTCCGCCGTATTTCTATGTGGTTCATACGCCGTCAATGCCTACGTTAGCGAGAGACTTGAGGATATGAAGGACAAGATGCTCAGTACCAAGGTCGCAAGAGACAAGTGTGTCTTTAGTTCTCTGGTGTGCTCGTCACCTTACATTGTTTGCGGGCGATAGTCTTCGACGCCGCTTCCAATCGACTCATGACGATGTCTGCTTCACTGTTATGGCGCTCATGCCTACCCTCACTACTCAGATCCTTGAAGAGATGGATGTTGAGACTCTTACGAATGAGCTGCAGTCCCTCTCACGCTCCTCTCGCTCACGTACGCTTCAACTGTCACGCAGTCAGCCGCGCTCGCAATCCGTGTCTGAAATGAGTGTGTCCTCCGATGTACATCCAAACCCTGATTCTCTTTCCTTTTCCTCCCATTTGGAACCTGGTTTCGATGGCGATCGTGCCTCAGCAACTTCTGGTAGCTGGATTGAGCACATGTCGGCCTCTGAAGGACCCATTGCCCGACTGGACGTCCCCGCGGGGCTATCGGACTCCATCACTTCTGCGAGTTCCTCTCTCAGCCATACCACGGATATATCAGTAAACTCCACGAGCTCACGAACAAAGGGTCAACTATGGAATGAAGTTAAAATACTCGGTGCGGTTGTCTCTACTGACCATGTGCTTCGGCTAAACCTTCTCTAGCATTGACACGGACGCTGACCACGCTGTATACGGTCACTCTACTCTCTCTTTTCACAGCCGTTCAGCTTAATCTCCTCGGTCGAAGCCGTTACATTGCTTCTGTCCGGACTTCTGAGCGCACCGAGCGCGCACGCGATCAAGTACCTGACCTTTCTTTAGCAGGAATTCTCGCCAGGGAAGCCATGGCCAAGATTGTGGATGCGGAGGCAATCTGGCCCGCATGGGTCTTCGAGGAAACCGAAGATTATGATGAAGAAGACGCGCTGGACATGATTCCTGAGGCAACGGAACTGCGCTTTCTCACACTTTCTTGGTGGGTGTTACATGTGGGTTGGAAGGATGTTGCTGCGAGGATAAGGAGCAGTGTTGAGAACGTATTTGACGAGTAAGTTGTTTCACGTACGCGTCATGCATGCAGGTTGCGAAACCTTTTTTATGGAATGCGAGTGCATGCGTTCCATGTCATTTTCTCAGACAACCATCATTCCTTCGAGCTCCGATCCCTCATTGCACATGCTGACGCGTCCTATTATTGCTAGCGTGTCACTAAAAGTCAAGCTTTCGCCATCCGAGCTATTCACACTCTTCATGGATGTACGACGACGTGTAGAGACGGATGATACAGGAATCGAATCGGGCACGAGGCAAGTGACTGTAATTTAGCCCCAATGCTGAAAAATTTTGATCAGTTATTATTTTATAGGTTCCTTTCGTCCCTCCTCCCACCAACACCAGAGATAACCACCCATGTCCTTTCCCAAGGCGGTGCTCTTTCGGTATCCCGAGAGAGCGATGATGACACCAACCAACAGAGTCCTCATCCGTCTTGTGGTGCGGATCGTCCCTCAACGCACGGCGACATTGATCACCTCATCCCTCCATCAGAATTACCGTATGACGGCCTGAGTTGCACCACCGCAATCCCGATCGAGAGCCCGATACCCCATTCTGCCGCTGGCCCTACACTCTCATCTTCTCATGCTCACGAATCAGACCTTGGCTCCGCTGCTTCACAATCGCCACTAGACTCTAAGAACCGTCTCCCCACAGTGTCTGTCGACGAAAACAATTCATTCGCCACATCATGTGGCACGTTGGGCGTGGACCCTCGGTTCAACGCATTGCTTGCACAGACCCGCCGTTATCTATCTGGACCTGATTTTGCCTACGCGCTGAGTTGCGCACTTGATCGTGCGACTGAAGTGTTGATGGATGGTCTTCGTGCGCGCGTCTTCGTCGACAGTGCCAGCGCTGTGAACGCGCCGAGCGTAGAAGACGGGCAGGCACGATCGAGAACGGAAGACGCCGGAGAAGGTACCAGCTCCGAGCAAAAGGGCGAAGTCAAGGTCCGGCTGGCCGGAATGCTCCCCGGTCTTGCGAGGTGGTGTCAACTGGCGCTCAATGCGACGCCAAACGAGTTGGTTGATGTAAGGCAGATATTGACCTTGTCTTGCACTTGCGATGCTGATCCTTGTTCAAACGACCAATTTAGAATATCATGGCTGTGAGAGAAGTGAATGCATTGGAGGCTATTATTATATCGGATTACGAGGACCGATTCCCTGCCATTTCGTGACTACAATGCTGACATGTGGTCGATATGGTCTTTGGAGGCAACAAAAACTTTTTTCCAGTGGGTGATCAACGGTTCAAAAAACTTGGTTTGAAGCAATTATCGATGGACTCTCCCATTTGCATAACAAGTATCTGTCCAAGTTTTTCAGGGTATGTGTAACTGTAACTACATATACAACACCATCTTCGTTGTACCCAGCCTTTGAAAAAAGAATATGGGTTTGTCCCATGACCATTCTACATTGTAACCACCCTTGCCAGCCGTCTACACCTGTTCAGCGTCGCCCCTCACCCTCTCTACTATGGCAATCACTTCCCCATCTTCCAATTCCCCAGGGCTTTGCGCAAATGCCATCGTACCCATCGTTGCTGAGGTTCCTACACCGCGTGCGGTGCTCGATAATCCAAAGCCAGTGTCGATGTCACGATCCCTACGGCCCTCCGCTTCGAGCGCATATAACTCCCGTACATTCATGATGAATCGCGGGGTAAGTGTGTACAGCGGAATGTTGATGGCAACGAAGAACACCATTGTGACCCACCCAAAAGGGATGAGACCCAGGAGACCAAGCATATTCACAAGACTATAAAAGAATATACTGAACAGAGCTTGGTACATCATCGCCAGGACAGAGAGTCAGACGAAAAGTCCGAGAGCAAGGGGACACAGACGCACACGATGAAATATAAGATGCCTTCTCTGAAGAGGAGACGCATGTAGCTGTTCAATTGCCATTTCCGTCTCGTTCGATACGCCTGGAGCAACTGTCTTGCGAACTGGGTAACCACTAAGACGCACAGAACGGTGCCAAGGATGAACTGGGTGATAGTGGATGCATTATTCCACGTTTGTGTGCTGAAACTGACGTTGCACAACGAGATGTCGAACAATGGGGTAAACTGATACTGAAGGGCAGAATTCTTGATGATGGACAGGGTGGTTCGATAAACGTGTTTCAGTACGTACCCATAACATAATTCGGATCACTGTAAATGCTGCTGCTGACGAAGAGAAAGGCTACCTCCGTGATATACATCACGAGGAGAATACCAAGGATCGTCCTTGACCGGTTATACATCGCATACACACGGAGGATCATCACCACTCCAATCATCGTCATTAGGATTAGTGAAGGTATGGATGATGGCAACGCTCACTATCGGCACCCACCCAAAAAAGTGGATAGGCCCAGTTTCCTACAAGATAGACGGCATTACCTTTCAAGACATCGAGCTTAAGGGACACGAGTGTGACAGTTTGGAAATGATATGCTCACAGCTATCAAACTATCAGCTCAAAAAGGTTCCAATACAAGTGGTATATCGCTCTATACTCACGTCTAACGTCGTTTGAAAGGATTGTGATATTCAGATGAACGATCACTGAATTTGGGTGCAGCGAACGCCGCACCTTTTCTAAACCGGGCACAAAGGAACTGCTAACTTCGCGCGCTCTTTGTCAATCTGATTGATCCAAGGGAGATATTGTGGACTTACATAGTGCCGTCGAACTGAGGCAGCCAAAATTATGAACTTGACACATGTCGACGCCGGTGTTCACTTACATGACGGAAAGATAGCCGGCATAACGGAACTAGTATACGAATGAGCTTCGGACCTGCAGCACAGTTAAGAGGCAAGGGACCCACAGGAAGAAATAGCGTAGACACCCATGTCCATGGCCATTATGCCACATCTCCGTGCATGGACAACGACCACAGACCCATATGTAAGTCACCTACGAAATTGATTAGTTAGTAAAAGCATTTCTGAATCTATGACGACTACCTCGTTGGGAAACGTGATGCCTGTGGAGTGCGAAAGTTAAACGAGCATGACTGAGCGAAAATATCCAACCGATTTGCTTACAGTAATCATAACTGACTGCAACAATGATCGCGACTAGAACAATCAATAAGGATCAAATCCCAATTGACTACGAGCGCAGACGACGAATGGTTACAGTAGTCAGTTGACTGTTGCAGTGTTAGCAGGTCAGAAGACATCTCGTAGATACGAATGGGATGATGGATACAAGTGAACCGTAAAGACGGCGGCACTATATAACCGAAAAGATGGGCGGCGCATGACTAAAGTCACTGTGGGGTGAGCACACTTGATCATTATCTCCGACAGATTCTTATGATAGTGCATCTGGAGGGCAGCTAATTTACGTTGTTATTCCTGAAGGCTGAACTAACACACTATGATTGAATCGGCAAACGACTGTACCTCACTTTTCCACTTATGATGTTGATGCCTGTGGCGTTTCTATGATTTTGATGTGGCAACGTGCCGTGAGCCAACGACCATGCCGGTATGATGGACAATGAATGTTACTGAGTTACTGAAGAATACACACAGGCGGAGTCGGAAATTGAATATCTGGTAGGCGCGAGATAGTGACTCCACTACTTCAGCGATGGGTTGGCACATCTCCAGAGCAGAGAAGGAGATAGCCCATTGAATGTCATTGCAATCTGATCTAAAGCAGACCCAATCTTGAAGAATTCACTAGTGAAATACCTTTGAGATGTGAAGCTTTTTGGGCTCCTGATCATGTTGAGCCACTTGAGGCCCTTTCTATTTATATTTATAAGGGTTGTCAGTAATGAAGAAATGGCAGTGGAACAAGCCAATGTTCTACAGCACCAGCACAGTCTGTGGGAACACTCACAGAGGGTACTTTCCAGAGGGTAGAGACTTTGGGGTGGTATAGGACTGAGGGAAGAGCTCGAA
>JBBPUH010000540.1:0-10661 GCA_038094555.1 Boletus aff. phaeocephalus
AGGTGATATTGCACTCAACTGCATTGTACAACTGATCAATCCTTTGTGGCTACCTAGCTACTACCTTGCATCACCCAAAGCAGTCCATAAGAGGATACTACTTGTGGAGCCCAAAAATATTTAGCTACAACCTGTAGCTACTGGAACTCTGCCAATAACACCAGCCATGGCTTATTTAGGACAGAGTACAATCTGGTTGAAGATCATACCCATATACTTTGACCTTCTATCCATACTTTCAAAGTTAGCTGAAGAGATTGAAAGTACTTTTAAGAAGAAAGACATTAGAAAGGGCATAGAGAGAAGCACTAGTAATGAGGAACACTGTGTTGACCACACATCAGGTATAGTAGATAGCAGCAGTGGCAAATCAGGGTTGGCATGCATATTACATAACAACCAAGAATACCTTGTGCAATCATGGTATTTACAAGAAGTAGAACAAAGTAAGGAAGCTAAGGTGAATGAAAAAGAAAGAGCATAACACTCAAAGGCATGACCAGGAAGACAAAGGTTTGAAAATCATAGCCATCAAACACTAAAAGAAAATGCTAGAAGTACAGGAATTTTTGACTACTAAAACTCAAAGAGAGGACCTAAAAGCAGCTAAAGGCAGATGGATGGAAAGTCTTACCAACCTGACTAGAAAGTATCTTGCAGCAAGTGTTGGACAGGAAATTCAAACTGATCAAGTGGAATGGAAGGTAGGTTAGTCTTGCAGCCATCTCTTGTTGGCATGCTAATAACAGCATACATGAAAGAGATTGCATGCAATTTTGAATAAATCACAGCATATTGTAGTAGTGACTACAGGAATGGTGAAAGATAACTTCAAGGATGACATTGTGGTAAAAGTGACAGTAGTGTTTGAAAAAGAAGAGAGCAAAGCTTTGCCTCCTCCCAAATATGGATATATGAGAAGGAGATTTCATGTGATCTTGATAGAAATATCTTATGGAGGTGGCACACCAGTAAGATTATGTGGTGGTCACAAAGGTCTCCACTAATATAGTGACAGGAACCTGTACAAACTACAAAAAAGTCAAGATATAAAAGCATAGCAGAAAGGCTGAAAAGAAACAAACACATAGCAAGGCTAGCAAATTCAAAATTATAAGTATTTTATCCCTTGAAGTGGTGTGATTGTTAAATGCTGCCAAGAGACTCTCCAGATATACTTTCCTTAAACTCATGCATACCATCAGCATTCAATGGAGGCATTACCTTACAAAAAATGTTTAGCTTTCTCCTCTATTAATAGCCTGCCTTCCATAGCATTTAATCTTGGTCCAAGAACAGTTTGTACCCCCCACTGTGATGCCAAAAACTTGGCATTTAGTATTTGCTGCATCACTACACTTGAAGATTTTGACTCTGTAGCTAAAGGGTATCTAGTGCTTGATCAGCTATAGCTGGTGGTTGAGATCTGAGATCTGGTTTGGTCTGTGTGGTGCAAGTGTGGAAGTGGCACCTAATTTTTTCACAAGATCAAATACCACATTTTTTGTACAGCAAACTTCCTCTTAACACATACCCCATGGAGTATGTCCAAGGTATGTATTGAAAGGGAACATGATCAGCAAGGACAACTTTGAAATGAAGCTTTGGAGTAATTGTTAGGCATGAATTTAAATAGCTTGAACAAGATCTTAGTAACTTACACTGTCCACTTAAATGAGTTTAGTATATCATGCCTCCAACTGTGTGCAAGTGGATTATTCTATCTTGTTGATATACCTGCAGTGTCCATTTCTCTTCCCTTTAGAGGTGGTTGGATAGACTCCAAGTCACATCACTGCTAACTTTATCTTCCTTTCTAGATTCTCATGTTGCTTTCAGGTTTAGCATTGCTCAACAAACATCCAGGTTCAGATATATGCAGTTTGCTCCTGCCATCCAATGAGAAATGGAAAACCACAACATGTAGAGCATGCTTATATACATATGTAGATCCAAGACATAGCTTTTTACAAATCCACATAGCAAATAACCACTATGCATTGCATCATTAAATTATACAATGTCATTTATGCATATATTTTGGTATGCATCTGCAAGCTGTCCATTTTTACACCACTGCAAGAGTTTCTATTTGCAGTGGTACTATGCCTGTATCTCTGCCAGATTAGCCTAGCTGTCTATGTCTTTTTAATATGAGACTCTAAGGAAAGCAGGAACCAAAGAACAGTATTCATCCAATCCTGAGATTGCACCTGTGTTCTGTAAACCACTCCTTGCACACTCATACCAGATGGTGTGAGTTACACTAGAGGCTAATGTGATCAAGAATTGCTGGTTGTTTTCCTAGTAGGCTCAAAATACAAGCCTGAACATGGCAAAGCCTGGCTTGGCTGGCTTTTTTGAGGTCCAGCTAGGCCCCTTAGGCCAGGGCTTGGGTGGTGCTGGTACCCATGGCAGGTGCAACAAAAAATGTGAACAGATACAAGGGAGAAAAGAGACTTTAATCAGCACAAGGGCCAACTGCAAATTCATGCATGCAATTGAATATGGTATAAGTTTGAATAAGTGCAAGGAAGGTAGGGTGAACACAGGTGGATGGGGTGGGGTGAATGGCAAGTATTTGCATGCAATTTGACATGGTGGTGATATATATAAACAAGAGAAGAATTGTGGGCAATGTGGGGTGAAGAGGAATAAGGTGCAAGTTGGTCAGCCATCCATGAATGGCTTCAGCTTGCATCAGTTGCTTACTAGACTTTCTCATCTTCTGATCTGCTGCAATGCAACATTATGGCAAAAATGCCACATCCTCTATGGAACTCCCCAGCCATAGTGCTGCATCATATACTGATGATGACATGGCTTACATGTCCAATTGCATAGCCCTTATACAGTACTTGTTGGCCATCTTGTCCATCCTGCATTAAACCACTGGCATGAATTATATTGTAAGGTACCCTTTTTACCAGAGAACCCATTAGCAAGTAGAAGTCCCCTCAAGTTACAAATTTACTGTGGAATGGCATAACTAGCATATCAAATAGCTGGTAATATAAGGATGCTATTCATGGCAGCCATTGTTGTTTGCTATACTCCTTGTGCCTTCACTTTGCACTGGTGAAATGCATAGCTAGTGTTGTTATTTCATAAGGTTAAAGATGATAAAACTCACACACCACTGGGTTTGATTCAGGCACACTAGTAGAAACATAAATAGTATGTTAAGTAGAACAGGTAAAACAGGTAGAGTAGATAGAGCAGGTAGGGTAGGTAGGGCAGGTAGGGTGTTACGCTTGGCCCAGGTAGGGATGAGCGTAGCCTCAAGATATACATAAGTTTGAAGAGGTTCAAAGTAAGCGCACACTCAAGGGTAGTGTGAAGTCCAAGGAAGACACTCCACTCAGCAGTGGGAGCAACTGGTTCGAGGGTTCAAGGACAGGTCTAATGCCTGGACTTAGAGTGAAGGGAGAATCAAGTTGATTCAGAGGAGACTCAAGGAGATCTAAGCTAAAGTACATTGGTGTGGTATCGAAGGTTTATATACCTTTGGAGAGATCGTAAGGGCAGGCATAGAAGGGTGGCAACTTAGTGAGAATAGAACATCATGGAAAGTGGTGGAAGTAACCACTGACGAAGCAAGTGAAGTATGACAGGGAATTGGTGAGTCAGTGGTGAAAAGAAAACTAAGTCCAAGGAGCTAAGGTGAAACCGTGTGACAAGAGAAAAGAATAAGCATGAATCATAACATTACCCCCATACTAGATTCAAGACAACATCAAAGAACCTAATAGTAATCGTAAAGAGAAGAGTAAGAGTAGCCCAGCGAACCTGTGATGTTCGAATAACCTTCTTCGGGAATGACATTGTCTCCAGGGAAAGGAGAGCAAGGACGAGGTGGAGGGACAGGAATAGGATGATGGCAACAGGATCCCGACAACTGGGAGGAGCGAGATAAGTGGGATGAATTGGAGGACAAAAAACCTTGACGAGATCTGGTGGAATGATAAGAAGACAACAAGGAAGATGATGGGATCAGGTGATGAGGGGGGGACGGGGCGTCAGAGAGGTGATTAGCTAAAGATCCCCCATTGTGGATAGGACCAGAGGGAGTACATATTCGTGGTCCTGTTGCGAGTGGAAGGTCGTCTAGTGGCGAAGGGACAATCCCTCTGAGAATGGCCAGGGCACCATTGCCTGCACTGGATGATGGGACATTGGTAGAGTGGGCAGTGATCCGAAAATGTCCAAGGCGATGGGATTGGTGACAGGCGTCAGAGTAATGATGGTCAGAAGGGGGAAGGGGTCCTTCGGCAAGGAGGTGTTGTCATTCATGAAAGTTCTCAGCTCGTTGGACAGCAGTGAGCTCTGCTGGGGTCAAAGGTTCAGAAGACACAGAGGGTGTCGAAGGGGAAGAGGGTCATCGTGGGGTCAAGGCAGGATGAATGGTAGGCAAGATGGGGCGGGCGTTTTTGGCAGCTAACTCAATGGTGTATCGATCAATATTGACCAAGAATTCTCCAAAACCAAGTTGGTACATGGTAGCATGGAGGTTCTCTAGGATGGAAGCTTGGACGGTGGCAACATAGTTGCAATCAAGTGGGGCAGAGTTGAGGGCAGTGAAGTTGTTGGTAACAACCAAGAGATGCTGGGTCTGTAGGTAAGCCTTGTAAAGGGCAAAGAAGGGGGAGTCCATGTCCATGTGGGCCTCAAATGGAATGGCGAGGTGAGAGTCCACCAGATAGTGGGACAGAGCATGGATATAGTCGGCAGGGGGTGGTCCTTCATGAAGGTTATTGGTGAGGGGAGGAACGTCAACGGCAATGACAGGGGGAAGAGCTGGGCGAGCTCCAAAGGTTTCTGGGGAAAGGGGATGAAAAATGATGGGGGCTGGTATGGAGACGTGCATAATGCCAGAAAGGCGCATGGGGGTAATGTCAGAAAGGTTATCAGGAAGAACAGAGACGGTCCATCCAGGGGATGCCTGGGTGGAAGAAGGAGTAGAAACTGTGACAGAGGATTCAAAGGAAATAGAGAGCTGTTCGATAGACATGGTAAAAGTTGTTTGAAGGTTATGAGGAAGGAAAAGCAGAGGGATGGAGTCTTTTATATTTTTCAAGAGCGGACTTTGCATGTTTGAGATTCCGTTCTAGGATCCAGGAATCTTCTTCGGTGGAGTATTCTTTCCACCAGATCAAGAACATGTGGCAGGAGGGAGGTCCACAGTGGCAAAGGATCTTTTCTATTTTGTATTCTTCTTCTCCTTCAATTAGGTCAGGTGGTAGAGAATGGAAGTTGGGACTGTGCACGCTGTTTTCACGATAGGGCAATAAGAGAGAGGCATGGAACATGGGGTGAATCTTCCAAGTCTTTGGTAAGCGGAGTCAGTAAGTGAGAGGAGATAGGACTTCTGTGATAGTGAAGGGTCCTTCTCATTTGGGATTGAATTTTGGAGTGGGAGAGTGGTGTTTGAGATTCTTGGCCTTGAGCCAAACCTTATCCCCTTTGGCAAAGGGAACGAAGCCACGGTTTCCACAAGCTTTCATGACTTGGTGAGCGAGTTCATGGGTAGTGAGGGCTTCATCTTGAGCAGCAGTCAGCTCTTTGAGGCGTTCTTCAATTGCAGGAAGGTCTGTGTTGGGGAGGACGGAAGGTAGGGTACAATGTTCATAGCCCATCATGAGGTAGAATGGAGATTTTCCAGTGACAGAATGTGGGCAGTGGTTGTGGGCAAATTCGGCATGAGTGAAGTGTTCAGACCATAAGGTGGGGTTGTTCCCACAGTAGATCCGAAGATAGGTCTCTACTTCTTGGTTTACATGCTCAGTTTCTCTGTTGGTTTGTGGGTGGTAAGTGGTTGATAAGGAGAGGTTATATCCGAGGATTTTCCCAAGTTCTTTTGCGAAGGTGGAAGTGAACTGGGGGCCACAGTTGGAGATGATTTTGTCATAGAGGCCGAAGCGTTTGTAAACCTTGTGGAAAAAGAGGGTGGCAATTCCAGCGGCAGAGACGGATTTCTTGGTGGGGCAAAGAATCACCCCCTTAGTAAGCCCATGGTCTACCACGACCAGGAGAGAGTCAAAAGAAGAGGATAGGGGGAGGTCGGTGATGAGGTCGCAGGAAATTTGTTGGAAAGGGCAGGAGGCAGAGGATTTGATCAGTGTGGTGGAGGGGATGGTGGGGTGTGTGTTTGTCTTGGCTTGTTGGCAAGAGGGACACCCTTCGACGTACTTTCTAACAAATTGAGCTAGACCAGGCCACCAGAACTCTGCAGCCACAAGTTGCCTAGTTTTTAGGTATCCAGGGTAACCAGCAGAAGCATGATCATGGCAACGAGAGACGATGGAGTGGTGTAGGTTGTCATCTGGGGGAATGTAAATGCGTCCTTGGTAGGTGAGGATGCCATTGTCAAAGGCCCAGTCAGATAAACGAGAGCGGAAGGCAGGGGGGATAGACCCATCAAGGGCTTGCAGTGCATTCAGAACAAGGGGATCATCCTTGGAGGAGGATGAGACCTTCCGATGCAAAGCAGTGTCAATGATGTGGACAAAGAGGGAATCAGAGAGAAGAACAGTTCCTTTGTTGTCTGGGTCTTTGGAATGGAGGTCAGGTCGTTGAGAGAGGGCATCAGGACCTGCAAGGAGTTTCCCAGGGACATGCACCATTTTCAGGTCAAAATCTGCTAGGTCAAGGAGCCAACAAGCTTGTCGTCGGTTGAGGGTCTGGGCTTGGCGGAAGTAAGTGAGGTTTTTGTGGTCAGTGAAGACCTGGATGGGAAACGGGGAGCCATGGAGGTAATGTCTCCAAGACTTCAGGGCGCAAATGATGGCAAGGAGTTCTCAGTCATAGATGTTGTAGTTGTGTTCTGCAGGAGAGAACAAAGTTGACAGGTAGGAGCAGGGGTGCCAGTCACTGTTTGAGTCAGTTTGGAGAAGGATAGCACCTGAAGTGTACTTTGAGGCATCGGTGGCAATGGCAAAAGATGTGGAGGGATCAGGGAGGTGAAGGACAGGTTTTGAGAGGAAGAGACGTTTCAATGAGTCAAAAGACTTCTGACAAGCATCGGTCCAATCCCATCCAGAGGCTTTCTTTGTGAGGTCAATGAGGGGGCAGGTGACAGTGGAATAGTTAGGAATGAAGTGTCTGTAGAAATTGGCAAAGCCTAAGAATGATTGGACTTCTTTGACCTTGGTGGGAGTTGGCCACTTGGCGATCCCATCAAGTTTGACGGGGTCCATGGCGAGTTGTCTGGGTTTGACAATCAATCCGAGGTATTCTACCTCTTTGGCAGTGAAGGTGCACTTCTCAAGCTTCAGGTGAAGGTCAAGTTCCTGCATTCTTTGGAGAACATGCTTGGTTTATTCAGTGTGGGTCTTTTCATCGGGGAGAAGATCAGGAGGTCATCCATGTAGATGACTAACCATCCTTCCACGATCATATCTCTGAAAGAGTTGTTCATGAATCTCTGGAAGGTGGCAAGCAAGTTGGTGAGACCGAAGAACATGACTAGTGGTTCGAAGAGTCCTTTGTGGTTAATAAATGCCGCTTTTCATTGGTGATCGTCTTTTATCCTAACATTGTTATATCCCCATCAGACGTCGAACTTGGTGAAGACCTTAGTGTCTTTGAGTTTATTGACAAGATCAGAGATCAAGGGGAGGGGATAGGCGTCACAGATGGTGTATTCGTTGAGGTATCGGTAGTCTTGGCAAGGTTGTAGTTTTCCGTCCTTCTTATTTACAAGGAAGAATGGGGCAGCCTGGGGAGAGTTGGAGGGATGAATCTTTCCAGCTCATAGGTTCTCTTCAAGGAAGGCCTCAGTGGCTTTCTGTTCGTCGGGGGAGAGAGGGTAGACCTTGCCAACCTTTGGAGTAAAAGACTCGTTGAGGTTTATTTCATGGTCGTAAGGGTGGGATGGGGGAAGATGTTTGGAGGTTTCTTTGGAGAATATGGAGGAGAATTGTTTGTATTCGGAGGGGAGGGTGACCTTTGGTTTGGCCCTTTCTGCTGCCATGGCAAGCTCAGTGGTGTTGGTGAGTTTAGCGATAATGGGGGAGCCTTTGGGGATGATGCAGTTGATGGTGTGAGCCTCTTTGGCTCGTTGACAGAATTGCGATTCCGTCTCGTAATGTAGGTATTCATAGAGCTGGGAATCATGGATGGCATGGACGTTAACATGCTTGGGGGGGTGAGCGGATGGTGTCCATCGTTTGAGATGGGAATCATGGCAAAGTTGGTCAGTGGTATGGAGTTGGTAGAGTTCAGAGGATTGGTCAAAGGATTCAGGGATATTGATGGTCTACCGGGTCCAATCGATGGTGGGGTTGGTCTGTTTCAACCAGGGAAGTCCCAGGATGACATTCTTGTTTCTGCAGTTCGTGACATAGAATAGGACTTTGTGGGTGATGCCTTCAACATTAATGAACAAGGTAGAAGTGAAGCAGATGGAGCCATTCTTATTGGCAGATTGGTCAACGTTTCGGACGGTGATGGGTTCTGTGAGTTTCTGGGTGGGGAGTTGATTTTTTCTGACAAATTGCCAGTCAATGCAGGACATATCTGCTCTGCTATTGACAAGAGCATGAGCATTGACGACTTTCATAGTGTATGAGGGTTCGATAAGCTGAATGGGAAGTTTCATTGCTTTCAAAGAGGATGATACAATTACAGGAGCATATGTAAAGGAAGGGGAAACTTGCGTCGAATGAGTTCCCTGGTTTAAAAATCCAATTGGAAAGAAACCTTCCTAATGGTTTCTTCTTCGTCATCGCTGTCCTCAAGCTCAATAAGTTTGGGGACTTCTTCGTCTTTCTTAGCTACCTTCTGAACCTTTTGATTCTTCTGGTTCTTGGGGGCAGAAGTGGAGGAGGAAGCGAAGTTGGGGCATTCCTCATTGAGGTGACCGCTTCGTTGGCAACAGAAGCAAAGTCCTTTTTCGATGCAATGTTTTCATTTGGCAGGGGTGAGTTTAGATACTTTTACAGCATCTACGTCCATGATGTTGGGGTCTCTGGCAGGGGTGGGGGTGGGAGTGGAGTAAGATTGGTGCGTGACCCGGGAGGTCTTCCCAGCATGAAGCCTTGCAGTTTCCTGGGCCTGCACAAATTGGGAATTGAAGAGTGCAGCCTTCTCATACCAATCCTTAATTTTCATGGGAAGGGAGTCGAGGCGATAGATGTTTCACATGATGGGTTCTGCCAACCTGACAGAGTAATAGCTGATGAGAATGTTCTCATCAGTGATGCCTGAAAGGGCGACATTGCTTTGGAAGTTGGCAGTGTATTCGGCAAGGCTAGGGATATAGGATTTCTTGGAGGAGTTGTACTCCATCTGGGTGGTGGAAAGCCAGGAGATGGTGTTGGCGAGGATGTATTGGTGGGTAAAGGTCTTCTGGAAAGTGTCGCAGAAGTCCTCAAAGGTTCCAAAGGTGATGGCAGTGGCAGAGATGGCCTTTTACCAGAAGGTGTTGGCCCATGTTATAGCTGATCCAAGGGTCATGTATGACAGTGCATAGGCTATCTTCTTGGCATCCATGTTGTAAACCTGGTCGTTAACGGCAAGATAGAATTGCATGCTGTTCAGCCATTGTACAGCCTTGGTGGGAGAACCATCATAGTTCTCAGGGTTGCCAAGGCAGAGTTCTGAGGGTTTTGTAGTCATGGGAGTTAGAGTTGGGTTCAGTGGGAGGAAAGAGCAGTGTATTGGGATGCCGGAGATAGGAGGGGATCCAAAGATCTGTCCTGTCAGGGCAATGGGGGTGGGAGAAGGTGGAGTGGGGGCTCTGGGAATATTCAGGGTGGAGGAAAGGCGGTGTGAGAGTTCAAGGGTGTTGTCCTCCTTGTCAGTAAGGATGATATCGAGGTCTTGGGGTTCTGGGGGTTCTTCCCTTTCATCAGAGGAAGAGTTGATGGGTTTGTACTTTCTGGGAGAGAGTTTCCAGAGAGAGGAAGGGATGCGAGTTCATTGGGATATGGTGGGGTGGGACTATGGTGATGGTAGCTGCAAAGATAGCTTAGATCTTTTGTTATGCATGGCCCAGGTAGGGACGAGTGTAGCCTTGAGATATAAGTTCGAAAGGGGTTCAGAGTAAGCACACACTCAATGGTAGTGTGAAGTCCAAGGAAGACACTCCACTCAGCAGTGGAAGCAACTGGTTCGAGGATTCAAGGACAGGTCTAATGCCTGGACTTAGAGTGAAGGGAGAATCAAGTTGATTCAGAGAAGACTTAAGAAGATCTAAGCTAAAGTACATTGGTGTGGTATCGAAGGTTTATATACCTTGGAGAGATCATAAGGGCAGGTATAGAAGAGTGGCAACTTAGTGAGAATAGAACATCATGGAAAGTGGTGGAAGCAACTGCTGACAAAGCAAGTGAAGTATGACAGGGAATTGGTAAGCCAGCAGTGGAAAGAAAACTAAGTCCAAGGAGCTAAGGTGAAACCGTGCAACAAGAGAAAAGAATAAGCATGAATTGTAACATAGGGCAGGTAAAGCAGACAGAGTAGATAGAGCAAGTAGATTGGTAGAGTGGATAGAGAGGATAGAGCAGATGAAGTGGATAGAATGAGCAGAATGGATAGGTAGTATGAGCAAACCAAACACTGAGCAGAAAGATCTCCATTCATGCAAGGTTGGTAGTAAGCACATGGTGATGATAATCTGCCTCATTTTCCTAATCTGACTCCAAGCATGATTTACAATT